>NBIL01133516.1:0-10690 GCA_002752925.1 Viola pubescens var. scabriuscula | reverse complement strand
GCTTTACTTTTAACTTCAATTTACGCACAGAGACTGGAAGCGAGATTAGGAGAAACGGTTCATCAGTAAGAACATGAAAAGGAGTAGCCCTGGGCAAGCTTATGCCTGACCCCTCACTCATGTCCACACTCACATTTGCAGGTGTTGCCATTGTGAATCCCTGAAGCATCCTCGCAATCGTGAGATGCAGTTCGCGCCAGGACAAGATCTTCCCGAACCAAACAGGATCAACTTGAAATATTGACCCGAAACTTCCACATTTGCTAATTTACCTGTCAGGAATCTTTCAGGCATGAACTCATCAGGATTTGACCACACGTTCGGGTCTCGATGCAGCTTCCATAGATTGGCGGAGTTCCTTTCGGTATGCAGTACCCCGCGACAGAACAATCCTCCAATGCCTCATGAACTAGAACTGGACCTGGTGGGTATAGGCGCAATGTTTCTTTAACGATTGCCTTCAGGTACACCAAATTCTCAATGTCAAAGTCTTCTGCCCATCGGTTTCTGCCTACTTTCAGGTCTAGCTTCTGTTGTGCAAGTTCCAAGATTCGTCTATTGTTCAACAAATTGGCCGAGACCCATGTCAAGGATATGGATGTTGTATCAGCACCTGTCATAAAAAAAGTCTACAACAAAGAAAAAGTGTGAAACGTTATCAGCACCAGCTAAGTCTCGAATTCTAAGTACCATGCTTATCTATTAGAAAGAATTACTAATAAGAAGTATATATAAATTGTGTGTGTACCAATGTTGTTCCTTTGATGACGGATTCGCGAGAATGACCAAAAGTGAAATCTTGAAGGACTGACAGCAACACATGGATCAAGTCCTGCGCGTGGTTTGAGTTCGATCCTTCTAGTTTGTGTTCGTTAATCCAGCTCTGGAAAAGGAAATCTAGTTCTTTAGACACTTGTTTCATAGCAGGTCCGAGAAAGTGTTTAGTCCAGCGGAGAAATGGCAGTAAATCTGAAGGGACAAAATCACAAAAAAAAGACAAACTCCTTTATAACTTCTCCCTTCCCTTTCCCTTTCCCTTCTTCATACCTTTTCCCTGCTTACGAGTATGATGACAGGGAAGAGGTATGAAGAAGGGGAAGGGGAAGGGAAAGGGAAGGGAGAAGTTATAAAGGAGTTTGTCTTCTTTTTTTTTGGTGATTTTGTCCCTTCAGATTTACTGCCATTTCTCCGATGGACTAAACACTTTCTCGGACCTGTGAAGGCTATGAAGCGAGTGTCTAAAGAATTAGATTTTCTTTTCCAGAGTTGGATTAACGAACACAAACTAGAAGGATCGAACTCAAACCACGCGCAGGACTTGATCCATGTGTTGCTGTCAGTCCTTCAGGATTTCACTTTTGGTCATTCTCACGACTCCGTCATCAAAGGAACAACATTGGTACAAGCACAATTTATATCTACTTCTCATTAGTAATTCTTTCTGATAGATAAGCATACGATTAGGGTACTTAGAATTCGAGACTTAGCTGGTGCTGATAACGCTTCACACTTTTTCTTTGTTGTAGACTTTTTTTTATGGCAGGTGCTAATACAACATCCTTGACATGGGTCTTGGCCAATTTGTTGAACAATAGACGAATCTTGGAACTTGCACAACAGGAGCTAGACCTAAAAGTAGGCAGAGACCGATGGTCAGAAGACTCTGACATTGAGAATTTGGTGTACCTGAAGGCAATCGTTAAAGAAACATTGCGCTTATACCCACCAGGTCCAGTACTAGTTCATGAGGCATTGGAGTATTGTTCTGTCGCGGGGTACTGCATAGCAAAATGAACTCGTTTGTTCGCCAATCTGTGGAAGCTGCATCGAGACCCGAACGTGTGGTCAAATCCCGATGAGTTCATGCCTGCCTGACGGGTAAATTAGCAAATATGGAAGTTTCGGGTCAATATTTCGAGTTTATCCCGTTTGGTTCGGGAAGAGGATCTTGTCCTGACGCGAACTTGGCATTGCAAATGCTGCATCTCACGATCACGAGGATGCTTTAGGGATTCACAATGGCAACACCTACAAAGGTGGGTGTGGACATGAGTAGCTTGCCCAAGGCTACTCCTCTTCGTGTTCAACTCATCCCACGCTCGTCTCCTAAACTATATGATGTTTTAGGAGTGAAATTTTTTCAATGTTGTTTTACTACTTCTCACAAACTGTGTCGTTTTTTTAATGAATAATACTTGAGATATTTACATTTTAATACTAATAATTTTACTAAATAAATAATTGGAGTGTATCTTTATCTTTTCCCTTTTTTTTTTTTGAATTCTTACATCATCATTGTTTCAAAGACGTTACGATTTGATTTCGGATATGATTTCAGTTTTTATTAGGTAGTCCGAGGGCACTTCAAATATGATACTCTTGAATTCTTTTATTGAGCCACATTAAAGATTACTAGTGGAGCACCTAAGAATAAATCCTACTGCTGATTTTGGATCCAAATCATCACATCTTTAGCAATTTTCAAACCAACTTCTCCACACCACATTTGTCTTTGCATGGTTAAAGTCACCACATAAATGGTCTATTGGGACGGTAGTTGATGAGGACTCCTCGTCGGCGGTGCTGGTGGTGGTCGGAGGTACCTGTTTGGGTGGGATGATGAGACTTGCCGGTTAGGAGAGTGCTGTTGTCGATTTTGTGGGCTACATGGATGAGGGACCAAATCAAGCCCGGTTTGTCAAGTTCAGGTCAATTTTGTTGATATGGTATGACATGTCTTACACGTGACATTTAATGTGTCATGCCACGTCAAACACTTAACAAAATGCGTTGAACGGTCTCTGAGGAGCCAAACGAGGAGGATCATTTGAGTGGAAATATCAAATAAGGCCGAAAATGTGATGAGGTACCAAATGAATACACTTAAGCGAGTGGAGGTACCCAAATATCTTTAACCCTTAAAATGTTCATTCGTCTGATAAATTCGTAACCTAGCCTCAAAAGGATCGGTTCGTTCATTTGGTGAGTCGATGACCGGCCGTTATGGTTTGATTTTTTATTTTGGACTAAAAATATAATTGGATGGGCCAAATTGAGCGGTTGAGCCTTATGGTAACTTTTATATTTTTTTCCTTCTTTTAATTTTAAATTATAAACGTATATGTTTTATCCAATGAGATGTTCGATAATTAAAAATAAATAAAAAGTTATTGAACTCCTGACCCAACGATTTAAGAGTTCGAGCAGTTTATTGTCCGGTTGAATTACGAATCTATGATTGATACTGATTTTTGCATTTACTTAGCACAATGGAGTTATGGACTTCTTCTGCTGCTTTGGCCCTTGGGTCTGCTTTGGGTTTGTCGACCTCAAGTTCAAAACCCAAAAGGATCCAAACAAACAAGGACAATCCCTCAGCTGACGTGGCAATCTCCTGACGTGGACATTGCTCCCTCCGCCAACACTAAAAACAACAAACAACAAACAAATTCAATCTCCTAATCTCACTCTCTCAAGTCTCAACCAACACAGCAGCACACGAACAACAACCACAACAATGGCTTCCTCTACTCTCTCCATCTCTAGAATCCTCCTCTCCTCCCCTTCTTCCCTTTCCTCCACCAAATCTCTCCTCTCCCTCCCTTCCAATCTCTCTTTCTCCTCCGTATCCTCCTCCTCATTCCACAGCCGCCGCAGCCTCCGCCTCGCAAAACCCCTCAATATCAAGCCATTCTCCACAAAATCAACCACCCTCACCATCTCCGCCGCCATTTCCGTCGGCGAAAAGCTCCCCGACGCCACCCTCTCTTACTTCGACTCCACCGGCGAGCTCAAAACCACCACCATCTCCGCCCTCACTTCCGGGAAAAAAGCCGTCCTCTTCGCCGTCCCAGGCGCATTCACCCCAACCTGCTCCCAGAAACACCTCCCCGGATTCGTCGAGAAGTCCGCGGAATTGAAGTCCAAGGGCGTCGACACAATTGCCTGTGTTTCGGTCAATGATGCGTTCGTCATGCGCGCTTGGAAGGAAAACCTCGGAATCAACGATGAGGTCCTGCTCTTGTCAGATGGGAATGGGGAGTTTACGAAGGCTCTTGGGGTTGAATTGGATTTGAGGGATCAGCCTGTGGGGCTCGGCGTGAGGTCAAGGAGATACGCGATTTTGGCGGAGGATGGAGTCGTTAAGAATCTGAATTTGGAGGAAGGTGGAGCTTTCACCTTCAGTGGAGCTGAGGACATTCTCAAATTGCTCTGAGCTAAGTTTTGTTTTGCTGTTGTTTTGTTTTGCTGTTGTTTTGTTTATTCTTACTTGTTAGTAATAAAGTGGAAGGAAAGCTAAGGAATGGAACTTTGAGTGGTCTTTGTGTCCTTTCTCTGGTGGAATTATAATGGAATTGATAAATTTTCAGAATTCTGGTTTTGTTGTTGTTGGGTTTGCATATATGTTGGATTTTAGAGTTTCTAAGTGAGTAGAAGAATGGAATCTTGGGACCTTTATTTGAGGGGTAATGTGAATTTGCCGAAGTGTTTATGGTGGATAATTGCTTGTGATGTTTTTGATTGGTTGATGGATAATCTTTTTGGTAGGGAGGAATTTGTGGTGTTCATCCATGTTTCTGTTTTCAAACATGTTAGATGGATCAATATGTAGAATTGCTTTTGTTTCTGTTTTCAAACATGTTAAATGGATCAATATGTAGAATTGCTTCTAAACATCTTTCGCTATGTTATGTAGAAGATGTAGAATTTTGCTGCGTTCGTTTGTTCGAAACACATTCATAGTCAAAACTCACCAAATTGGCATGTTTTTCTTGTAACTATAAGCACTGATAGAAAAGATTCTTCTGCGTATGTAAGTGCAGGTCTTGGCGTAAGTATAGTTTGACATTTGACATTGTTCTCTGAATATTGGTGGAGATGGGTGTAACTTTTTACCAAAATACTTGATGTTGAAGTCTTGGTAGTGGATTTTGCAAATGCTTTTAGGTTTTTTGAGTAGGAAATTTGCAAATGCATGGTAAGTTGGTAACCCATGGACCGCAGTCTATACTCTATAGTAATAGCGTGCCCGTGGTAAGGATTTAAGTTGCATAGAATTGTTCCTCGTACCTTGAAGTCGAAGTCGATTCAAAGGTTTTGTGCTTGAAGTGCGCGCAATGAGGTGATTTCTGGAGGCAAGCACTTCAAGTTATGTCTTTTTTTTTTAAATTTCAAATTGAAACAAAGTTTTTGCACTCAGAAGCAACATTTTGAAGGTTGGGAAGGCCATTGCGCTGTCTTACTTTAAACTAATAATGATGTTACTATGTAAAGTTTTAAACAATAGGGACATATGTAAAATATATTGAAAGATCAGAGGATTAAAATGTAAAACATAATGGTTGGGGCCCTTTTGGATTGTCGTAGATTATCCTTCTCACAGTTGTATTCGAACTGAAATTAGAATCCTTTTGGTATTAGAAGTTGAAGAAGGATATTGATCTGTCGATGCATTTATATATAGTTCCCTTAACCTAATTTGTGGCCATAGATTAATTAACATGGCAAATTCCGGCTATGGGCAGCTCTACCTGCCGACCTATTGCGCTTGGAATTGTGTGGTGGAGGAGTGCTTGCTGGGAAGACAGAAGGCTGGCATTCTCCATCACCAACAGCTTCCTTTGCTTCTAGTTCCTAGCAAAGATAGTGACCATAAACGGAGTCTATACAGCGTGTTAGAGGATAAAGTTTACGACTTTCAGTTGTCTGTCCCTTACGGGAAAAGATTCTGCGGTTCCTGTCATGGTTGGTTGATCGGCGTGGAGGAAACCATGGCGGTTTCTCTCATGAATCCGTTCTCCGGTGCGGTCATCACTCTCCCTCCTGTAAAAAATATGCATCCTAGAATAAGGATGAAGGATTCGGAAGATTCAGACGATGAAGTGCCTTATGATGGTAATTATGGTTATTATGTTCGTTATGATCGTGGAGAAGAATACCATAATGATGAATTTGTAGAAGAAAATGTAGAATATGATTATGGTCGTCTTGAAGATTTTAACCTGGAGAGGGAGGAGGAGACGGGCCGAATCAACTGCGAGTACACTATTCGTAAGGCTGTTTTGTCGAAGGACCCAGCACTCTATCCAGATGATTATGCTGAAATGGTGATGTACGGCAGAATGAGCAGGTTGGCTTTCATCAAATCAGGGGACAAAAGCTGGACTTACCTGGGAGAGAGATTGAAAATTTTCGAGGACATAATCTTTTATCGGGGCAAATTTCACATCTTGCACTATTGGGGCAAACTCATGACCCTTGATGTCAACGAATCCCCTCCTAGACTCGACAAAATCGTACCTTCTTTCATTCCTTTTTCTCGCAGCCTAAAGGGTTACATTGTTGAATTGCCCAGAACCGGAGATCTGGCTTTGATTTACCGTGATAATATCTCGAAAGATTTTCAGGTGTTGAAGCTTGAAATTGACCGAGTGTCATCGATATGTCTTGGGGATGATGTCTCAGTGTTTTTGGGTGACAGCTATTCTACCTCTGTTTCAGCCTCTGATTTCACTGGATGCCGCCCCGATTGCATTTACTTCACCGATAATAATGTTGACTTCTATATCCGCGGCGTACCTTACTGCACTCATGGAGGACCCGGCGACAACGGCTTTTACAGCTTAAAAGACAGAGCCTTTGGAAAACATTACATTGATCCTAATTCACAGCCCTACCCGCTACCTATCTGGATTCTCCCCAAATTCATGACTCCAGCTTAAAGAAGCTTTCTGCTAGGTCTGGCGGGAGAAAAATCATTCAGAAAAAATGAAGTTTTGTTTTGCTGTTGTTTTGTTTATTCTTACTAGGAAAGCTAAGGAATGGAACTTTGAGTGGCCTTTCTGGTTTTGTTGTTGTTGGGTTTGCATATATGTTGGATTTTAGAGTTTCTAAGTGAGTAGAAGAATGGAATCTTGGGACCTTTATTTAAGGGGTAATGCGAATTTGCCGAAGTGTTTACGGAGGATAATTGCTTGTGATGTTTTTGATTGATTGATGGATAATCTTTTTGGATCAATAGGTAGAATTGCTTCTAAAGTATAGATTTTTTATTTTATTTTTTAGTTTAGCCTTGTCTTTTTGCTGATAATAATAGGAGTTTTTGTTTGTAACAATCAAAAGTCCTGTTGTTCACACTTTTTTGCTTGCCAAACCTCATAAATTGAAATGTGAATCTCGGGTTGATTCACGACTTTATTTCTAAATCCTATCTATCACAAGCTGGTCACTTTGAGCATTAGATGAAGAAATAATAGAAAAAATCTTTTGAGAGAAATAATTTAATTAAAATCATATATTAACGTTGAAAATCTATCGATAAGCTGGATATTATTAAAAACAACCACGAGAAGTGAGCTGAAAAATAACCTAGAATCGACTTTAATAAAACAAAAACCAGGGGATCACAAGCCTAAGGCCGACCTTCGCAGAGATCCTTAGGGGGAAGTCAACTATCTCCAAGGGAAAGTTACAAAATTTCAAATCGAGTCAAATCATTTTTCCTGAACCACTCCGTATTTCTCTCAATATCAGTCCTAGAGTACGGAAACATTGGGTAAGTAACATTTATCAAAGTGAACCAAAGAGCCAAATACCGATGTATGGACCTCCTTGATGTACGCAGTCGTTTGGGCAATTTGGCTTGAATGGAACTTGGTTTGCTTTCAACAAGAATCGTTTGATATTAATCATGTCAGATATCAGTATTTGGCTCTTTGGTTTACTTGGATAAAGGTTACTTCCCCGATGTTCCCCTACTCTTATGACTGATATTAATCGCCCAAATGAATTAAATTTAGAAAAGGACCTGTTTTCTCTTTGATGGGTCGCTTAAAGTTACAAACTTTATGTTTTGGCAACATCAGATATCTCCTCGTCAGGATTTGAACCACCCATTTTTCTAGTGTTCATTTCTGAGCGGATGACCTGGACCTCTTGCAGCATCCCCTTCTGTGTAAGGCCAGCAATAAGCTTTTCAACAGAGCAAACATCAGGAAGGAAACCATTATCAAACATCTCTCTATACCAAAAATATGCTCCACCGAAGTTCTTAAGCTCACAGTGTCCATTCACGAGTATGCTATAAGTATCGGCTTCAGGGGGCAGTCCTTTAGACTTCAAGTCATTGACAACACCAGCTATTTCTGCCAAAGTTCCATTTCTTATGTGACCCAGAATTAGACTATTGTAGGTCTTTTGGTCTGCATGAACTCCTAGGTCTAGCATCTTACTAAACAATGCCAATGCCTTCTGAAGATGACCGATTTCTACATAACAGTGGATCATCGCGTTATACACAAGTCGATCAGGAGACACATTCATCTGTTCCATTTCACTGAACAGTCTCTCTACGAGCTCTATCCCCAACACGCTACATCCACCGATGAGGGGATGGTATGTATTTACAGTAGGTTTAATCCCAGACTTCTTCATGGTTTCATATAACTCAAGACATCTTTGTGGGTTTCCTGCTTTTGAATACCCAGAAATCAAAGAGTTGTATGAGATTACATCAGGGCTATGATCATTACTGGAAATTTGACGAAAGAAGTCTTCAGCTTCAGTTACCTTCCCCTTCTTGCATAGCCCCTTAATGAGTGCATTATAGGTCACAAGCGTTGGCTCTATCTCACTACTCTGCATCTCATTAAAGAACTTTAAGGCATCTTCTTCCTTCCCAAATGTACAACTACCATCGATGAGCATATTGTATATATATGCATTGGGCAAAACTCCCCTCCTCACCATATCCCTGAGCATCTTTTCTGCCTCCAGAATCATTTTATCCTTGCATAAGCGATTTATGAGAGAACCATAGCTTACAACATTCGGCTTGACCCCTTTTTCTTCCATTTCTTCAAGAATCTGATAACATTTATCGAAATTGCACAACTTTCCATATCCATCAATAAGGGTGTTGAATGTTTCCACACTAGGCGCAACCCCCTTCTCTGCCATCTTCTTGAACCATTTATCAGCCTTATCCATCTTGCGCATTGAACAATACTTGCCAATCAAAGAATTGAAAGTAATGACATTCGGCCTCAATCCAACACTTTCCATTCGCTCAAAAGTTGCAATGGCTTTATCGACATTGTCTATTTGACAGTATCCATTCACAATATAGTTATACATCAGATGATCTGGAACAAGCCCATTTTCCATAAACCTCTTCAAAAGCATCTCTGCTTTCTCAACCTTCCCTTCTTTACATAACCCAATCAACAAAATAGTACCCGTGTAGTTATTAATCCTTACACCTTTCTCTACCGCTTCCTCATACAAATCCAAAGCACCCTTCAAATTACCACACCGCAGTACACCATCCAAAAGTATAGAATAAGTAAACCCATCTCGCACAAACCCATTATCATCCATCTCCTTCACCAGCCCCTTCACCTCATCCGTCCTCTGAGCCTTACAGAGGCCACTAAGCAACGTATTAAACGTAACTAAACTAGGCTGAACACCCTGCCTCTTCATCCTCTCTCTCAAATCGAATGCTTTCTCCAATTCCCCTGCCTTACAATACCCGTCCATGAGCGTATTGTACGTCACCAGACTTCCCGACAAACGCCTCTGAGACATTTCATCAAACAGCTTCTCTGCATCTCTTATCCTCTTCTCCTTACACAACCCACCAATCAAAACATTGTAAGTAAACACATTAGGACTCATTCCACTCCTCTTCATGCTCTCCAATATCTGATGACCCCTCTTCAAATCCCCCAATTTCACCGCAGCTTGAACAGCTTTTCCATAAAAAAACATATTAGGCGCAAACCCAGTATCCACAAGCTCATCAAACAAATCAAGCACCTTATCAAACTTCTTGAAGTCTGTGAAAAACTCAAAAATCTTATTCAAAGAACCAAATTCAGGAAGCATCCTATCCTTCCTCATCAAATCATACAAATCCGCAGCTTCTCTATGCATCTTTAACTGGCAACAAATGGGAAGCAACATATTCAAAAGCTTACGTTTCAAGGCAGGAGATAAGACTGAGAAGCGATCGACTAAATCACACGGAGAGGAGAATGGTTTGGATTTTGAGAGCAAGAGGGTTCGGATGAAAGAGTAGGCGCTATTCTCCTGACCTTGCTGAAGGAGGAGGAGTCGTAGCTTGTGTAAATGGCATTCTTGGTCTTCATTATTGTTTACGGGATTTTGGGTCCGGTCAGGGGCCGGTGAGGAAGCTGCGGTGGAGAGAGGGTATGCGACGGTGGTGATTCGTGGAGTTTTAGGTGCTGAAAGAGGGAGTTTGGAAAGGAGGATGGCTCGCCTGGCCATTTACGAAGTTTAGGATGTGTTTGTTTGGTTTTTCGTTAAACCTTTAAACCCTGTTTAAACCTTACTACTCTTAGTCGAGACAAGGCTTGAGCCACTGTTTGGGTTGTGCATAACAGACTATTGGGCCCATCGCCCATTGATGGTTCTTTTCCAACAATACATATTTGAGCCATTTGCATATTAATGTTTGAGCAAAATTGGACCACAAACATTTATTTAGTGAAAAAGAAAAAAAACATAACCGTCAAATGTATTATTATATTAATTTATTTATGATTTTTAATCTCAAGAAAAATTATATAGTACTCTGGATGTTTTCGACTTGGCGGGCATAGTTGAATCGGTCTATCGATGGGTGATTACTCATAGCCAACTTTTATTTTTTTTTAATGTAGGAAGA
>NBIL01133497.1:0-12777 GCA_002752925.1 Viola pubescens var. scabriuscula | reverse complement strand
GATATATAATGAGTTCTGACATTGAGAGCACAATTATCATAATTGAATCGGTTATCAAACCGCTCGAGCTATTTAGTTAGTGGCCGTACTTACTCGTATCATTTCTTTTCGTAAAAAAAAGGAGAGAAAAAACAAGCACTTTAAAAACTATAAGTGGATTAATACTAGATTTATTACTTGAAAACTTGTTCTCTATATGTACAAAAATGAGGCATAACATAACAGAAAGATGAAAATATATTAGAGTGATGAAGTAGAGAGATTTAATTTAAAGGATCATCTCTACATTTTCTTAATCACCATTTTTTATTATTATTATTAATAATAATAATAATTAAGCGTGTGCTTCATCTTGATGACATTGTTAATACGAAGCCACCGCTCTTTGCATCTCCGCTTCACTAATTGGCTGGAAACTCACTCTCCTCTGCAATAATTAATTATTTTATATTAGTCCAGCCTAAAAATTAACAAAATAATAGTAATAATAATAAGTTTTTATCGACTCTTATCTCAAATTATAAGTTTAGAATTTGCAGAACGGAACAAATTACGCTGAAAAAAAGACGTATAAAACACATTGAAAATGAGTTGTTTTTAAACTTCTAGTTTGACCCGGCCAGAAGAGGGGATCGTGGAAGATACATACGTGCACGTGATCAAAACTCTCGTTAATTAATGAGGCTCTCGGAAAATCTTGGCAGTCATAATAAATCCACGTGAGACCGACTGTTAGTCGAAAAGAGGGGGAAAATGAAGTAAATAAAAAATGCTAATTAATAAGTCAATGTCGGCTGACCTTGTCCTTTTTTCTCAATTGCTTAATATTAACTACAAAATACTAATACTTATGTCTCCATCCCCTTAATCTATGCGTATTTTGTGCTTAATTATCTATGTTTATACTTTAAAAGAAGAAGAAAAAAGACCATAAACCTAGCTTAAAGTCAACTAAATTTAATTAGTACAAGCAGGCACATAAAAGAAATACTAATGATAATAATAAAAACAGGGTCATTTTTTGTTAATTAATAGTAATTAGAAGTGACTTTTATGGCTTTAATTTATTGAATAATTAAAGTTGACATTTTTACTAAGTTTAGTATGATAAAATAAATGCTAAGTAAAACAAAACCTTTGATTTCTTGGTTTTACACTTCCTTTTTACACGATTCTCGTTTAGGTTTTTATGACAGGCTCTAGCCTCTCGCTATAAATGGTTGTTTTAGTAGTCAGATCTGAGCAAAAAGTCCAATTTCCTACCTATAATATATGTAATGTTCATACTTTCAAAAAAAAAAAAAACCTATATAGGACACAACAACAACAACCAGCTAAGTGTCAATGACATATAATAATAACCTTTCAAAAAAAAAAAATGACATAATAATAACAAATAATTAATAATAGTAGTATTCATTCAAATTAATCTAGTAAAAGGTAAACCAATAGTAACAACGATACTTTCTGCGAGACTGGGAGAGATAAATCTCGAATTATGGAGTCTTCTTACTAACATTTCTATACATGAAGAAAAAAGAAAAGAAAATAGTAATAAAATATATATCAATGAATTATTACCTTATCACGTTGCTTCATCATCACACCTTGTCCACTCTTCCAATGCACCGGTTCTTTACCAAAAACATGATCAACATTCTTGCTCCCATTTGCCACGCAAAGATCCACAATCTTGGAAGCTGCCTCATCTTCATCTCTACTTTCTCGCATCAACTTCTCCACTTCCGCCTTGGGCAACCTCATCGTAACCCTCCTCCTCGTCGTACTCTCCAGCTGTTCCTCGTCCTGATCAACCTGAGAACCAAATCCAGCTGGCTTCATTATCGAGAGATCGGACGTCGATCTTCGAGCCAGCATCAAGCTCTCGAGCCTGTCTTTAGCACTCATGTTGATCCCCGATCGAACCCTCCTCGCGCTTTTCTCTGCCGGAGGTTTTGGGAGCTCTACTAGGAAGTAGAGTCGCTTGGGGAGCAAGTCTTGGTGTGGTTCCAATGCTTTTGCCCTAATCCCATAATGTTTCACCGACTCGGACTCCAACAAAGCAAACCCAGCTGGATAATCCTTCATCACCTCACCTGCTTTGATTGGTGTCTGTAACTTCATTGTTTCTCCATTTATTTTCATCACCTTTGTTGTTTTGTTCCTCTTTTTCCCTCCTAAACTGTTCCCCATTATTGATTTCTTGTTTTTGGGAATTCTTGGGTTTTTGAAATTTTAATTTTCTCAAAATGTTATGATTGATGTGGAGTTTGGATGGTATTTATACAACAGAAAGCTGATAGAAATTGAAGGGTAGTTAGCTTAGGGGTGTGTGAGGGGAGGGGAGTTGTTGTTCTAGGACCATAAGTCAATAAAAGAAGGCAAATTTGAAATTTTATGGTTGTTTTGTTTTGACAAAGTTAAAAGGAGGTGAAAGATTGAAAAGTACGTAAAAGCTCGCTATCAATCCAAATTAATAAAGGACTTGTGTGGTATTATATATTTGTTTGTTTTTGATTAATTCAGTAGTACTATCGCTTTGTGAATAGGTCCATGATAGTAGCTAATTTATGCAGTATATATATATAATATATTTTAACTGAAGTTCCACAACGTTACGATGATTGCCTGCTTAAAACAAATCTTGAGTTTATTTTCGTTCGCCGTCACTAAACACAGCTCTCTTATTGTAATTTATTTAATTAAATAGTTGATTTAGTTGATTTTAGAAAGAAATTACAAGTTAAATTAGTGAGTGAAATTCAAACTCATTCAATTGAATTTTTGCTTGTGATTTTATTTTCATACAAAAGCGTACAATAATTAAAATATACTACTCCTTTGATTGTGATGTGTTTTGGAATGAAGAGAGATTAATTTAAGCAAAAATTCCACCACAACCATGTGTTTTAAGTGTATAGTAGTCAATAAAGGAGATATGTGAGACATCAATCCCTACTCCCCCAGCAAAGGTCTCCCAAATACCCGTGGATGAGACGAGCCGGGTGGGGCATATTATCATGACACAATCCCTTAATTCCTGTTTTTAAGTTGGAAAAAAAGCCACTCTCAAACGGCAATCACGGCGCCGATTCAATTTTTTTTCCAGATTTTGAATTTGTTTGAATTCTAAGTACTATATTCATACTAAATGATCGACGCGGTGGCGTTATCCGTTAATTAATAAGTATTGAGTTGTACGTTGAAAGAAGAATTACTCTTTATCTTTTCCAACTTGCGTTAGTTCCTGTGACCTTGTAATCTATATATACAGTAACAAAATTCCAATTAGGTGGTTCCAAATTTTACTTAATTAAAATGTTATGAAGTTGAACAAAAGCTAGTTTTTTTATAAGAGCTCGTGTTTAATGCATTAAAGGAAGGAGGAATTGTTTATTTAATAAGAAAGGAGAAATGGATAATGTGAGCATTATTAACATACGAAAATTCGTACCAAAGTCCAAAACGATAGTCCGCTCATCAACTAAGAAATTTATTTGAATCACTTTTTTCTTTTCTTTCCTTTTTAGTGCATACACGTGGAAATTAGTACCAAGTTTACAAAGAGAAACGTGGGAAATCATTGTATGAAAAAACCAGCCTAGTTAAAAAGAGAGAGCAAGAAGTTTGTTTTAGGGGAATGATCACATCACTTCTTTTGTTTGGTGTAAGAATTTGGCATCATATGCAAGTGTATAAATAGCACATCATGCATAAAGCACATCATGCATAAACTAAAAACAAAAACAGAAAAAAGAAAACAGAAAAATACTAGGAAATTACACAGTTGGCCGAGCAAGTGGACAAAATTACCAGATGTGAACTCTTGGTTCAAAGTTCAACCCACGAAATCCAGTTCACATTGCACATTGCCTATTTTTAAACCAATGGAACCAAGTTAGATTACTTTAGTTTTATTTTTAATTAGCGGGGTGAGATTCAAATTTAACTTCGAATCTCTACTAATACTTTGACCACTAATCAAACAACCAATGAGTTATACGCCTATCAGTGATTATTTTAGTTCTTAATCATATTTATCCCATCCTTGAATCGGAACGTAAAGAATAATAATAAAGACATTAACTTCTCATCACTGATATTTACCAACTGAAGTGACAAATTTCTCGATATTAGCTAGTTAACACTTTTACCCCCCCTGTTGACCAGGCTGCTCGTCAATTTTTTTTGTAACAAACAACATTGTTATGTAATTACTAATTACTGTAGCAACCTGGAAATTACTGGAAAATGACAAAGAACATGTTTTTTCATGACCTCAAGAGCTGAGAAATGTAAGGCAGTCTCCAATCAAGAAACTTCTCTTCCCATGCATAGCAATTAAAATCAAGCTTATACAACATTCAAAGTTCCAATTCTTGAATTCGTTATAGTCACTGTCTGCACTTTCATGGTCAACACCATCCTCATTTTGACACTGTACCAATCACTTCTTTTATTTTTTCTTTAAAGGAAAAAAAAGAGTAAGAATCAATTCGGCTCCGTTTACTTACGAAGAATTCTCTGTTTGGAGAATTTTTTATTTTCTAACATTTTCTGTTTGGAGAATTTTTTGAAAAATTTTCTATTTTCGAAAATTATATTTCGTTGCTACAGTACGTTTTCTATTTTCCAGCTTTCATTTTCCAACCATAAAAAAATCGAAATCGTATTCGGTGACAACTATTTCTTCCTTTTTTGAAAAACAGAAACTATTACTTTTGTTAAATCAATTCGATTTTAATTAAAAAATAATGCTAATGTTTTTTTTTTTATTATTAATAAACTAAATAGTAGCCCATTTTAAGTTTGTTAAATATCAAATATAAATATGGTTAACATATTCACGTATCAATTCAAAAGCACAAACCATTTAGGGCTTGTTTCATTTTTGGAAAAAATTTAGAAATTGGAAAATTTTCCAAAATCTGTTTCACAACACCGTTTTCCAATTGGAAATATTTTTTTCAAAATTAACACTACAAATACTCAAACTTTTAGAAACACCATATTTGATGTTTTCCAAATTTTTCTTCACTTTATCTCCAAAATGGGGTCTACACTACAGGTCAACTTTACTCTCTCTCATCTTTTTTAATTTTTCTTTCATACAAAAACTCAATTTTCTTGCTTAATCCTCTAAACAAAATAAATTAAAAGTTACAAAAATATAATCTTCATCTCAAGATTAGTAATTATATATCCACTTTTCTTATTTTTCTTAATATTTTATAAATAGATTTTAAACTAATTTAGAATTAATTTACAAGCTTTTTTATTCCCACCTAAAATATTCCCTTCAAACTAATATTTAAAAAATGAGTGTCGTGACGTGGCGGGATAAGATTGGTTTTTCAAATGAAAAATTGGAAAATTGGTGAAAATTTTCCATTTAGAGAATTTTTTAATGTAAAACAGATTTTAGAAAATTTTATTTTGCATAAGTAAACAACCCTCTTTTTTTTTCCCCATTGTTTTGTAGTCAACGTGCCTACCATTTATGGTAGTTGAGTTGGGTGCTATTTTCTAATGCTGTCCTATAGTCAAATTATAAGAATATGGTGGTAGAAAAAAATCAAGATTGGTCTTTGAATAAATTTGTCTAATGCCACCAACCACTAAAATGGTCATGGTATCCAATGAATAAAGATTCTGTTCAGTACCCAAGACAAATGCAAGAACTCCTAATCATGATATTCACACTCTATTACTTTCATACATAAGGACCAAATAAAAGACCTTTTGTTAAGATATGAGAATGCCGAACCACTCACACCAACTATCTACTGCTCGATCTCTAACTAAAACATTCAGATTTTAGCATAGGGAAGTGTTGACGTGTGCAAGTTTCAAGAACTTAAAACCTTTTCTAAGGCTTGGTAGATTCCAGCAGCAGTTTTACTTGGATCATGAGTTTCATTTGCTTACCACTCATCTATTCAAGAATATGCAGAAAAAACTCCCCTCCAGTTTTTCCAGTTCGACCTTCCAGCAAATTGAATGGTGAGGGGTTATAGAGTTGAGTTAATAGTGTTCATAAACCTTAAAAAATGTGTTTTCCAGATAGCAATACAATGACATCAGTTATCCCTAAAGCCACAGCCTGTTCTAGGGTCAGTTTAATGCAACAAGTATAAAACAAAGGTGAAAGAGATCTTTTCATCCAATGTCCATTCTTTCTCTGTTATCTTCAAACCTGTTCTAATATTTGAAAATTAAATCTGGAATGGCGTAACTTAAAGTTATGATAATTCTCGAGTTGCACAGTCACGAAAAGATATAAACAAATTTTGGTTTTGATAGAAACTAGACAAATTTAGTGCATGCCTATTATAGCAAATTACAAATTGCTTGGTTAGTAAATCTCCGAATTCGCCACTAGACTTTCCATTTAAAAAAAATGTATGTTAATATTGAAATCAAGTACGTGTGAGGCCACTAGTCATTAAGTTGTTAACCTTTTGGTATACGTGCATGAATCTATATAAACACCATCTCAGCTCCCCTCAAAACACACACACACAGAAAATTAAACAACATTACTACAGGTACAATACAAGTGATCCTAAAGAAAAGATGATGAAGCTTTTGATGAAAGCTTGTCTTGTCTCGTCTTTGGTTCACTTGTCGAAGATGTCAAGAAGGTTGAAGCACTACTAGCACCACTACCACCACCACAACCAGCTCCATGCACTCCTCCTATAGAACTTGTCACCGCCCATCTGGCTCTAAGGGCCAAAGGTTGTGCGGTCACAATTAACGGGCAGGTGACATTTGAAACCACACCCTCACCCGCATGTTGCGACGCCTTGAGAGACTTTTTTCAGGCAACCAAGGACGTTCCGTGTTCGTGCCTTCGCCCGACTATCGCTAGTCTGATCGGTGTGGCTCTGAGTATTGAGGTTAACAACATGCTTGCAGCTGCACTAGGCAGCCAGCAATGTGATTTTCAGCTTGTATCGTTACTTCTAGCTGGTGTTGTGGCTCTAAGTCTTTATTTCCGATCACAATGTGATTTTCTAATAAAATATTAGCTTATAATTAAAAAAAAAGGATAAAATTCTGTTTGACACGTAATTTTTTGCCCGCAACTTCTCGGTTAACACAAATAGCACCCAGTCACTCAACTTTTCAGTTTTTTTTTTAAATAAGTGAAATTAATATTATTAAAACTGTTACGAAGAACATGACCCAAAAACACCAAGCAAGCTGCAGAAAAAACATAATAAAGTTTGTGAAATTATATATTTTGCGGAAAAAAAAATGCTTGAAAAAAATGCAATATATAATGTAAAATTATGTAAAATAAATTATGCAATCCAACGATTTTATATTTTTCTCATTAATAACTTATTTCACTTTATAAAATTAATAAAAAGACATTTTAAATTCAATAAAGATTTTCTTCGAGTGTCAGCGAATTTTACCTTAGTCTTTTTTTAGCTAAGACCGTCCCATTTTAGCATTTTCAGATTTAAAGGAAAATAACCTTATATAATTTGCTATACTTATTTTAAAACTAGATTAATTAATTATGGATAATTTTTTTAACGCCCGAGAGTAGAAGCAATGTTGTTATTGAGATGTAAAGACCGGAAAAAAAGGCAAGAAAAAATCGAAACATGTAACGTCAAGATCAAAGATCGATGTTACCACCATTATTACCAATCATGAGTTCATGACGAGAGCAAACCAGAAATTAATGAAAAGAGGCAAATAATCACAAAAGGCACCCATCCGAAAGAAACAACCCTAGCACCAAGCTCGTGCATTCTGTTTCAATTCCTCCACTTTACCTACCTATATATATGCTTTTATTATGAGCCAAATTAACACCAAAAGAATTAGAACTGAAAAATTAATTAATTAAGTAGCTACCTAGCTAGGTAGCTAAGATAATTTTGTATGCATGGAGAGGTTGTTTATCGTTCTCGTCTTCCTCTTATCTTTTGTCTTTCTTGCGTATTCGCGCGATGTTCCGTCGGTTTTCATATTCGGGGACTCAATCTTTGACGCCGGGAACAACCATTTTAACAAGAATTGCACTGCCCAGGCTGATTTCCCACCCTATGGTTCTAGCTTCTTCCACCTTCCTACAGGGAGGTTCACTAATGGAAGAACAGTTGCTGACTTTGTTTGTAAGTAATTTTGTTTATGCTAATTAATTTCTCACGTCGTCACATGGATAATTTAAAAAACACAACGATTGTTCTGACTTGGTCTTCAATTATCCGCTCTCTACCTAGCTGGTGCGCAGTTGCTCTTTTGCATTGAACAGACATTAGTTAATTAATATTTAGATCAACTTCGCAGCAGATGGGTCTGGGTGGTGTAGTTGGTTATCACGTTAGTCTCACACACTAAAGGTCCCCGGTTCGAACCCGGGCTCAGACAGTGAAATATCTTTTTAACTGTTTTGTCGATTTTGGTGAAAAATACATACAGATTATTTAATTAATATTTATATCAACCTCGTAGCAGATGGGTCTGGGTGGTGTAGTTGGTTATCACGTTAGTCTCACACACTAAAGGTCCCCGGTTCGAACCCGGGCTCAGACAATGAAATGTTTTTTTTACTGTGTCGTCGATTGTGGTGAAAAATGCATACAGCGCAATTTCTTGGGATTGAATTGCAAAAGCCGTACCTGGAGGCCCAAATTGCGGTGATGAACGGAAGCAGGAAGGATTATCCATCAAACGGCATCAACTTTGCTAGTGCTGGCAGTGGTGTTTTGCGCCCAACAAATCAAGATTTGGTAAAATACTAAAATTAATTCATTCATTTTAACACTTACTGTATTATACATCAATATTTTTTGAAAAATATTACCACGTAATTAGGGGTAAGTTCGTAGATAAACGTCGTATATTTTAAAATGAACAAATAAATGTAGAAAAAAAAAAATGAAATAGACCCAAATAATGAATATACAGATTACAAACATTTAGGCCCAATTTACAACTTGGTACAAAAACAGCTGCGGTCCAATTGCAAAGCTAAGACCCCAGACAATTAAACCCAACCCAACAACAATATTCTGGTACCCTTGAAAGGACTTATTCAGTTATTCTAGTATCTTGGATTCTTTCTGGTCTTTTTTCGCAACGGTGGCCACTCAGTTTTGGCAGCTGTCTGTTGCACATGTTTTATTATCGGATTGATGCAAGAAAAGTCAGCAGGGAGGAAATTGCCGTCGCTGTCACTACGCGGCGCCGCCGCAATTTATTGATTAGGCTCAGCTGAGCTATGGCTTCGTGTGAAAATTTCGCTCTCATTTACTAATTCTTTTAATTGACCAAAACAAAATCACCAGTAATTAATTATTTATTTAACATTAATATTATCTTAAATCAAAGTTGCAGACGATCATTATGGCTGTTATTTAATACTAGTAAAAATAACAAGAAAAATTACTCGGTGTTTAATTAATAGTATATATTTTGAATGACTTTAAATTTCAACATCATGTATTTCAAACAAACAAGCCAAGTCACCAACCTAATTAAACAATATTTTTTATCGTAAGTAAAATGTTGATATGTGAAAAATTAGACCGGGTGCATATATAGTCTTTGTTGATTTGAATTTATTTAACTTATTTATGTCCATGTTTTATTTATTATTTACTGTGATTTGGTTCAACTAAAATACATTAAAATATATAATAATTGTAAATTATTTGATTTTTTTCAATTATTCAATTCAATTTTCCGCCATCTCCAATCGAACTAAAATCGACATAATAATACAATTCAATTCAGTTCGGTCAATTCTAGTTGGTTTTGCTCACCTTAGATATTTAAGTAAAATAAAATAGTAAAAATGTTAATACCTCTCACACAGTAACTTTTTTGTTCTTCTCACAGCAAGTAACACCGATCCAGGTGCAACTACAGCAATTTCTGACACTAATTCAACAAAATAAAATCAAGAAGAATCAAATCCAAGAATCCATCGTCTTCATCGAATCCGGTTCGAATGACATGTTCAACTACTTTCTTTCTTTGGACACACCAACTCTCGACCCAGATGCATACGTACGAGCCATGTTAGTAGAAGTTTTTTCCTTGATAGAACAGCTTTACAAAGTTGGTGTGCGTCGCATTGCTCTGTTCTCGCTCGGCCCGGTCGGGTGTGTTCCGGCCAGAGCGCTCCTGCCCAACGCACCAACTGATAAATGTTATGGAGAAATGAATGCCATGGTTGAGAAATATAACAAGGGATTGGAGAATTTGGTGAGCGCAATCCCGGCCAGGTACCCAGGTGCAGTTGCTGTCTATGGTGCAGTGTATAACATTGTTCGAAGATTTCAAGCAAATCCAACTCGATATGGTAATTCTCTATTCTTTTATACTCCTATTACTTACATTTGATTGGGTGAGTGATTCAGGACACTAACATTGTTTAAGTAATTAAGAGTCACAAATTAAATCCTTTTGCATTGAGACCATAGGTTTAAATCAGACCGAATCGGATAGTTTCATCGGTGAATCAACAAATTTGACATAGATAGGCTTGGTTAAACTTTTTGACATTTTTGTAATTAATTTGTTATTTTTGGGCAGGTTTTTCTGATGTGAGCAATGCATGTTGTGGTTTTGGGATTCTTGGAGGGCAGCTACAATGTGGGAAAGAGGGTTACAAGGTTTGTTCAAATCCTAATGCGTTCTTGTTTTGGGATTATTTCCATCCAACGGAGCATACTTACAAGCTTATCTCCAAGGCGTTATGGGCTGGTAGGAATTCAACAATAATTAAGCCTATCAACCTCAAGACTCTTGCCACCATGCCACTCTAATTAATCCTCTATTAATCATCATGTTAAAATGAGTTGTTTGTTTTTAAATTGAATTAAAGATGATTTCATAGACATTTCAATTAGCCTGCGTGAATTAGCTGTTTAGTAAAGTTGGAGGGATTGGACCAACGAAATGTGATAAAATTAATACTACTATTAATTAGTAGTTCTTGTGGTTCCACCAAAACGCAATTAAGACAAAACATTGATCATGGTATGTAGAAGGCTGGTCTGGAGGTCTTAAAAACTGATCATTTATTTTTGTTTATTGATTTTTCAAAGAACATATAATTAAACAATAAACTATTAAAAAAATTGGAAAAAGAAAAAGAAAAGACATCAAGCTGGCATATATTTTAATTTTGTGTGTTTCTTTTAATAATTGTAGTTTGGCAGATGATAGGAATGTTTAACTAAGAGGTTGGCGAATGTCCTTGCATCCGTATGTTTTGGTACTATTTCGTAATATGCCGAATGAGTACTGTCAAGTTGATTCCGCCGACGAAAAGGTGTCAAAAACAAAATTCCTAATATAGTTTACTAGGAAATTAAATGGTTAGTAATTACAAGTAACGATTCAGTATATAAGTACTATAAAAGGATATTTGTTGTCGAAATGTGAAGTTGAATCAGAGAAGGAATACAAAAGATCATATACTAATAGAACTATAATTACCATAAATGCAGTTTTCTGAAACAGCAAAGATGTGTTCTTTAACAAAAGAATAAGTTGTTCATCTTTAATGAGTCGTCTATTTTATATTCACGGACATTTTCCTTACTAGGATTCAAACTATCTTTTCCCTTAAAAGGCCGTTTTCTTGATCAGGATCCATAGCCTGACGAGATTGTGCGCCGTAAGAAAGAGACGGTCTTTTAATTTTAAAGGGACGTTCTATAAATGTTCGAAAAAGTAATGATACATGTTGTGAATGGTTTAGCGCTTTACTACTCGTAAATAAAAATATCATTTCACGTCTCGAATATTTTAATCATTACTTGACATACCAGTATAACTCAGACACAAATGTTGTGGAGCGAATCGAGGGACTAGATTAAGGTTATAAACTCCAATATCTGTAGAATCTTTTATTTATTTATTTTTGTGGCAAACTAATATTTATGTTACTTTTTAAGTATGAAACACAACTATTTTCAATTTATTATACTAAAAATAATTTTAATCGCATCATATAAGGTGTTCTTTTCAGGTAATTTTTATATATGTTCATGGAAATGGAACCAATAACTTTTTATAGGATTTTAAATTGTTAATAAGTAAATATATATATATATATATTTAAATTCAAGATCAAATACATGCTTTGAATTATTTAATTTTCATGTGAATAGTTTGTATTTAAATTTCATCAAAATTCAAAACTAAGTGGAGGATAGGATATGATTTGCCACGAAATTGATGTATATTTTTCCTCAGATAACTAGGAGTTAACTAATTAAGCACATCATGACATCAAATATCAATATATAGAAGTTAGGTATTTTAATAGCGTAATAGATTTTCCTTTTGTGATGTAAACATTACATAAGATAAGATATCCAACTATAACCAACTAAGTGTTCAAGAAAATAAAAGATAAAAACGGTCCAACAGAAAAGGGCCCCAAGACAACCACAACTATGGTTTCACATCGTGGACCTTTCCTACTTTTCCTTGAAAAAACATGTATAATGGGAGTAATCTCCGGAGCTCTCGTGGTACAAACAACAATAGTAAAATAATAATGCTTTGTCTGAGTTTGTGATTTTTATTTTAAAACCCGCGGTAGATACTAATATTGTGATTGTGATAGAGTGGTGAGAGATCGTCTGCTGTTTATTTATATATTAGTATATATTAGTTCGAGTTTAGAAAATGAAAAAAAAAATTTAGGAGAGTTATATTTTCACGGCCTTACTATATTCAAATTAGACTAGTGTGTTATAATAGAATGACATAGGTGGTAATTGTTGGGTT
>NBIL01133487.1:0-17669 GCA_002752925.1 Viola pubescens var. scabriuscula | reverse complement strand
TCCATTTCTGCTTTTGCTTCATGTTTCTTCATTTCCAGTAATTGGTTTATCAGTTAATGGTCATGATCAGTTTAGTTGTTTTGCTATTGGACTAGTTGTGTTGATCTATTGATGAATTTGCTAAGTTTACAGATGAGTTTGACTTGCTTTGTTGCTTATTCTTACTAGTGCCGGTGTATGTTTTGAGGGTTTTGTGAATGTGGGGTTTTAGTTTCAATAAGTGGGTTTCTAATTTGTGTTGGTATCGAGCTAGGGGACTGACATTCTCTGCTGTTTTAGATTCAGATTATATGGTCACATTTCCATCCATAATTCTTGTTGTAGATGGCTATCTGCTTCAGTTTCCTATTATTCTCGCACATGCACCACAATTTCAACTTTGATGTGGCTTTGAAACTTCTGCATTTGTGGCGAAGGTTATTATGCGAGATGCTTGATATTGTCGTGCTAGTTATGTTGGTTACTGTAATCAATTTCAGCAAGATTTTTTCCATCATATCCAACCAGATGCATGGTTTTGGTTTGATGGTATAATGTGCAACTATTCTAGAAATTTCTAGTTGTTTGTTTTGGAGTATCATTTCATCCTTGCTTGTCAAGTTTTAGGGTTAGGATTTTTTGTTGATATGACAAAGGCTAAGAATTCTGTCTTTTCTTCAGGGATCTTGCTTTTGGCCGTCAAGTTTGAACATTGAGGATTTTGATGTTTTCTTCTGACTAGACCATTGAGCTTGGATCACTTCCCATGCAAATGGGCATCCAAAAGATTGCCTTTTGGAATCCAAGTTGCAGTAAAGTTTCTTATTCTTCGAACGCTGACGGCAAGGGTGTGGATGATAAGGCACCCTTTGGGTCTGACTTGGAGGATGATCCTGATGACGGTGAACTCGCAGAATTGAGCTGTGAGCTTGGGATGCTCGAAGGTAAGGTGTGCAGCATACCATACGAATTATATGATCTGCCAGATTTGAGGGACATATTGTCTTTAGACACATGGAATTCATGTTTAACAGAGGAAGACAGATTTCTTCTGTCAGCTTACCTTCCTGATATGGACCAGCACACCTTTATCGTTACTATGAAGGAGCTTTTTGATGGCAGTGATATATATTTTGGGAGTCCCTTGGATACATTTTTCAAAAGATTGAAAGCTGGGTTCTATCCTCCAAAGGTGGCTTGCTTCAGAGAAGGATTGATGTGTTTACAGAAGAGAAAGTATTATCATTCATTAAGATCTTATCATAATAGGATGGTACAAGTGTTCAAAGACATGAGATGGATATGGGGTGGATGTGAAAAGTACCATGGTGTTGAGGAAAGGATCTCTATGTGGAAAAAAAGGAGAAACCAAAGACCCATCACTTTTCTTGATCTTAATCAGTATCCTAAGGATGATCTAATGACACGTGATGAAGTGAAGTTGGATACAGGAATGATATTGGTGGATAGTCAGAAATCAGCAGATGATATTTCTCTCTCTCTATCTGCCAATCGAACAAAATTTATTTCTCCCACAGTTAATGCCAAGCAGTTTCAAAAGATGAAGGCACCTGTGATTGGACCATTCCAGAATCACAGTCCAAAAACAGTTGCCAGTGATACCTCCAAACAATATCGACCTGTTCCCAAGGGATTATTGAAAATAGCATCGAAACCTTCTGTCCAGCTGCAGCGACCAGAAATGGGTCCTGAATGGTCCTTGCCAACCTTTATGACCATGAACCAATCTTCACGAGATTTTAGCTTCTCATCTTTGCCAACTCATGTTCAGAATTCAGGTGGCCTCTGTGAACCACCATTTCTAAAGCTAAAGCTTGATGGTAGCAGAGTTGATTCACCCATATCGCCACCTCTGTCTCTACTGAATCAGCGGCAAAGTATGACTAGGATTAGTGGTAACATGGAAAGCTTTACAAGACGCTCAGAAGGACAAATGGTTCCATATTTGGATGGCATCTCTGTCTCAGGAAAACGCAAAATGTTTGGAAACGCAATAGGTGATGTGGGAAGAGGCCCTGCTAAGGTGTTCATGCCATCCTCATATCTAACGGGTGCAGGGAGTTACACATTTGGTGGTCATAATCTGTTGCCAAATTTGGGGATAGGAACTCAAGACATTTCCCTCAGGTCCTTGGAGTCAAAACCACTAGGTCTTCAATGTCAAGAAGGTAATCAGTGTATTGCAAAGATGAAAGAAGATCAGCTCATCAATATGTACCCGAGAATTTCTGAAGTGCTTCAGAGACCTTCAGATGCTGGCGCCAGTAAGCAGAAGACATGGATCACGCCTTCTTTAGATAAAATGAAAGATGAGAGCCATGTTGGTGACAGAAGATCAGGGACGATACTAACTGAATCCAATGTTTCAGCAAGACTCAAAGATGAACCAGTGTTACCATTGACGTACAAGCGGCGAAAAGCTTTATCTAAGCTCAAGTCCTCGGACTTCGGCAAAACTCTAACATTGGGAGCTGATTTGAACCCTGCAATCCTTAAAGAATCAAACCAGGACTTAGTGATGGTGCAGAAGCAGTGCATATAAAATTCACAGCGTGGCCAAACTTAACTCGATCGAAGAACCCTGAGCAAGTTCAGGTGTTAAAGTAGGTATTCTCAGTTATATCAGATTTCCTTTTGCAGTCTGTGTTATATGCCTTTTAAATTATGTAAATAGAGGTATATATATAGGGGTCAAAAGAATTCCCCATTGGCTAATATATCCATCTGTTGTGTATGAGGCTATGAGTTTGTTGTTTACGATGTAGGTAAGCTTTTGCATTTGTGCAAACTGCAATGATTCATAACTTGCACATTTCTCTTTCTTGGTTCAACATGGTAAATCTAATGAGCTTGTAGGGAGAGCAATATCTCGACTTCATGTCTCATTGTTTGCATTCTTTTCTATGTTAAAAAGACGTGAGGAATTGGTCGATTTGACTACTACTATGTTTAGTCTGTTCTTAGTCCAGAATTTAGAATTTAACTGGAATCTCCTAGTAATTATTTGAAATTAGGAATTTTTGATATATTAGTACAATATAATAGTAATTGGTAATTAAATAAACTAAAATATAACAAAACAAATACGCAGCGTTTAGGTGGTAAACCTTATCCCCGTTTGGGGCACAACAAATGTTAGAAAAATTCCACGCGCGTCTGCCAACCAACCGTTTCAAGTTTTACTAAACCCGCCATCTCTCCTGACTCCTCTCTTTCTGGTTTCTGAGTTTCATGCGATGTTAACACTCAAAAACTTCACCGGAGCCACTTCTCTCTCCTCTTTAAACTCATTATCATCTCATGATCCTCGCTTCTCTCACCGTCTCGCGTCAAAATTACCGGCTGCTTCCTTCTCGAGAGTTTCTTGCTCTACTTTGAGAGTCCAGGAATTGTCCATGAAAGAGCCTCTGGATTCGAAACCTATCATCAAAGAGCTGTTTAAGTTAACAGAGAGTGACGATAATGATTCATCTTCGAGTGGCCAAGAGGAGGAGGAAGAAGACGATGAGGAGGAGGAGGAGGACAAGAAAGGAATTTCGAGAATAAACGTGTCTCGGGAAAAGTACATTCCAGTTTCCAAATCGGAGCTTCTGGACAAGATTGTATCCGAGTTGTTAGACTCTCAAGAAGGCGCTCATCAGTTTCATGAATTATGTTCGTAAGTAACTTCCAGAGGTTTTCGATCTTTTTTTAGTCATCTTAATTTTGACTCTTCAGTTGAGTGAGGAGTATAGGAATTGGTGTGTGATTTCAGGTGTTTGGATTCTATTCTTCACGCAGAGCATAAAAGCGTGCTGGAAGAGATGCGGAGGGATTACAATGAAGAGCATGGTGATGAAGAAAAATTGGGTACAAGTTCAAATGAGAAAGCTATGGATAAAGTGGAAAATAGCATCAATGGAAATGGAAGCGTGGTCAGTTCTGGAGAGGAGATGAAACTTGACATGCCAGTGTATTTTGATTATGGTGGTTTGTACTTGAGAAATTTCTTGGGTTCTTCCATGAGAAATGAGGAGATACGTCCTAATGGGAAATCAAGGTTAGTTTATCAGATCCGTTCTCTAGTGTGTTAAAATTCTAGTATGCTTGTTTATCTGAATTGTTCTGCAAAATTGCTGGTAGACTTCTGGTTGCCTCGCGATTCCAACGTGCTTTCATGCAACTACTTAACAATGCTCAGTTTCAAGAACTATCGGCAAGGGATTTGATGCTGACATCTGCCTTGAACTCGGATTACCTCCTTACATTGCCTATTTATGTGGACTGGAAGAAAGCATCAGAATCCAATGCTATCATTTTCAGGTAATATTATTGCTTGCATAATGTTCACATGGTGCTTTTTACTGTAACTTCGTGTCTTGGTGTGCTAGACTTTGAATCGTAATGCCATAATATCCAGATATAGACAAGAATGCTTTTCACTATAGCGCTCGCGATATGAGATTGCAACATAAGTTACTCTTCAAATGTGCAAAACATTTGCATATTGTTTACTTTTAAGGTGATTTCCCTAACAGGAGGGGTTATGCAACTGAGAGGCAGAAAGGTCTGATGCTTGTTGAAAAACTGGATTATGTACAGTCCAGACTTCTACGAGCAATTTTCCTCCTCATATCTGAACCACTGGGGAAAGTTGGCTTATGGATGAAAGAGGTAGTTGCTTTAACTGCTTTCTGGAAAGCAAATTCCATGAGTATGTCATTTTTCTAGTATCTCTTATTGAGAATGGCCCAAACATGGGTTTTTGATATCAATGGTTTTTGATATCAATGGTTTAAAGAAGTTGCATAAAAGTTTGAGAAATACACTTTATATCACAGCATTGTTTTTATAGTTATATGGTTTTAATTCCTTTCCTTTTACTATCTCACATACCAGATTATTAGGCTTGATTTGTTCCGCTTGTGTTGATTGAGGACAGTCCATAAGAAAGGCTATTGAGACTCAAGAAGTACAAGATTGGGTTAAGGAACTGGCACCTTGGCTTGAGCGACTCTCTCTTCTCCAGCAGTCATATTTTAACAATGAAAAAACTTCAGACAATCCACTGGAGACAGCTCAACTATCAGACAGTGATCTCCCTATTTGGCTTGCTGCACAGAAGGCAGTGAGTCGTTACGAAGGATTTCTATCACCAGTTGGACCACGAGGAAGGCTCTTACGAAGATTGCTAACGTGGATTGGGGCTATATCTCCTACAGAAGAAGAAAAACCATTTGAAGTTGATAGTTACAGCACTGCTTCCGAACCTCATTTAAGGTTTGTGGCATTTTAATTTACTCTTTCTTATCATTATAGCTATTCAATTTTTGTCATTTTCTTTTCTTCTATTTTAATTTTCCTGGAAAAAATTATCTCAGGCCAATTTTCTTGTCAAGGATATCACTTAGTGATATATGGAGACCTGCTACAAGAAAATTCCGCAGAAACAATTTCTGGAAAAAGTTAAAAGCTTCCTTTTCCATCTTTCTCTCCCAATCTGAGCTCCAGGTATCTCTTGTACAGATATTTTGCTTCTGTTATTTCTTCCACTGGTTCAACTGGCTCTTTTTTGCTTAACCAATCAAAGTGATTCTTGTAGTTTAGTTCTTATAAATACATGTTTCATTTATGTTTTTAGTGATGTGCGGTTTTACTGTCATTGAATATTCGTGTGTTACCTGATTAGGAGCCTGCATTCCAAGAATTAATTCTGCTTTACACTGAGGAAATGAAGGGAAATGGTGCCAAAGATAATGCTGAGGTTCCTTCATTGCAGCTAAAGATATATGAGAAAATTCCTATTCCGGATCTTCCAGTAATTCTTCTGTTGGTTGTCTTGTAGTATTTTATACTTGATCTTATTACCTGTGAGTTTCAGCATTGTTGTATATTCTTGTGTAGGTTGTTTTTCCTCATAAAAAGCTATCATTCCGTATCATAGACACGGTACGAAATCTCTTAATTCTATATTTAAGAGTTTCTACAGAAAACAGCCAGTGAGTATGAGAGTATATGTGGTTGAGGTTGACCAACTACTGGAAATCTGTAGGTGCGCTTGGATGCTGCCACAATACTGGGACTTTCAGCTTACTTCATAAACTACAAATTCGAGAGCATTTCGTCTTCCCCGTACGCATTCTTTTGCCTTTACATGAATGTCTCTTACAGGAAGCACATGATGCCACAAAATATTATCTGCATATTTAAGATGGTAGCATGTTCAACTGCCAAAGTTCTGATAACTTTTTTTTTTATTTGCAGATCAGCAATATTTCTTGATGTAATAGCAATTACAGCTCTGATAATATACGTGAGTCGTGTGGTTTTGGGTTACAAACAGACGTGGGATCGGTATCAAGTAAGTTGACAAGAAATTCTGAGGGGCAATGGCTATGACTATCATAATCATGCAACTGCAGATTAGTAATTTCTTAAATTGAATCCATTACTACAGCTGCTGGTCAACCGAACACTTTATGAGAAAACATTGGCGAGTGGGTTTGGCTCAGTTCATTTTCTTCTTGATGCTTCAGAACAACAGCAAGTGAGATATTCTTTTCTTTTAATACCTTCTATTTATTTATTTATTTGTTCTACTTTTAACTTTGATTTTCCTGACGTTAATGTTTTTCAGTACAAGGAAGCCATTTTAACCTATGCAATCCTGCTTAAAGCAAAGAATGCCCAGGTATGTCAACCTTGTCATTTTAATCAGGTAGTCTTCTGATTAAACTCTTGTTCGCGGCGAGTTTCAGCAAGAATGTTTCTTTCTGCAGGTTTCTTGTCCCCAACGAGTTGGAGATGAATGCGAGAGATTCTTGTACAATGAGTTCAAAGTTAAGGTAATCAGAGGAGGGTCTTTTCTAGAAACAAAACGAGTTCGTCTGTAATTTCATCCTTGTTTGAACTTTGAATCCGCAGGTCGAAATGCCGGTTGACAAGGCACTGAATACGTTGGCTAGACTGGGCTTGGTTACAGAAACACACATTGATGGAAGAATCAGATTTCAGGCTATTCCTTGTAGAAAGGCGGGTGAGGCGCTTAGAGAACGTTGGAATAACCTGCTCTGTTGAAGAAAATTAGACCTCAAGATTCAAGTACATTATTAAAAGCCAAGGAATGAGTTCACACAAGCACGGAAGAACCATGGAAGATGATCATAACCTTACATCTCAGAACTTTTATTGCTATGCTAAAGCGATTAGGGTTCGGCAAGGTAGAAAATCACACACGAAGGCACCTGCTACTTCACAGTTCACCTGCAGGGAGCTCAGATGTCTTCCAATCGATTTTCCGGACTAGATTCAATCAAAATCGGTACAAGCTACACAGATCAGACAACAGTGCTAGAGTGTTGTTACAACAAACTGTGCTAGTCAATTCACGTCTCCCTTGCTTACATCTGTGATTGAAATAAGAATATGTACAGTAGAGTAACAACAAACTAGAAATATGTAGATTCTTCTGAATCTTCTCTGCTGTATAGAAAGCCAAATTGTCATTTGTATGACCCTATCGATTCGATACTTTTGATGTAAAAACAAAAACTGTGCTGCTTGTTGGTTTTGATAATGGAATTGTGCTCTTGATCCCTGCTTTCACCATATTTCCAAAACCTCAATTAAGATGGCTAGTTGCTGCGTGGTATGTGATTAAAATTTTATTCCTCACAAGTCAAGAGCCTGAGATTTAGTAAACACAAAAACTCCTCCACCTCCAACAGAACGCCCCAAAAGCATATTAGCATCCAGATATGAAAGATAATATAGCCCTCCCACGGATCTCCCGCTGTTAAAATTATGTGTCACCATCCATATACGCTTATTTTGAATTGATAGTGAAAGAAATGGTAAGACATTTTACCTTGCCGGGCTTCCTGGGGTTGTTACTGGAATTTGAGCTTTGAAAGCACGGAGGAACTGCAAGATCTGCACATAAGCATAACAAGAATCAATTATAGGTTGAAGTTTTAGAGTGGGTGAATTATTGTCATCCAGTTGATGGTATCGAAAGGTTCTGGACTTGAGTAACACAAACACGAATTTGGTGATGTTCGGTTCATTACCTGTAAACTTAGAAATGAACGTGGCAATAGTGCTGGAGCTATTAGAGCTTGCAGCTGTTCACTGATTTTAATGTTTTGAACACTTATCTGCCAGATAGAACACAAAGGTTTTGAATAAATTCATGGATAATGTAGATTTGAAAACAATAAGATGACAATCTAATAGATGATAGCGTGTGGAGAGAGTTTTTTTTTTTTTTGGTCAAGATCGTGGAGAGAAGATTGATAAGAGGCTTTAAAGACAATTTTCAATCATTAGATACACGACAGTCATTGCCATATCGAAGAGAGCGGAAAGAAACAGGCAACTTAGATCAACACAAGTCAAATACCTTGAATCTAGTTTTGGAAGTCATGTTTTATGAAGAGCATAAAAAGCTGACCTCTTCAAACTGAAGATAAATGTTACGCACAGAAACAACATCAAATTTTGCAGAAACGAGTAGAGTAGCCCCATCTTGTTCCTATAAAGCATACAAACCACAAAATTAGTCCACTGGGAAAAGCAATTCTTCTTAAAGGATTCAAAATTAATTAAGAAATACAGAATGTGCGGATATCTTTTTTTGGCCTACCTACTGAACTCTATTTACTTTGGTTTCACTTGTTCGGAAGTCGGAGGGTAAAATGAAACTAAAAAACCAGGCTCCTCTATTTTATAGCATTCCTATTTGTCACACACTTGGGCAAACATGAGAAGGTTGATGGGAAAGAAATCACTAATTGTCCAGCCTTAAAACATTAAACTTTTAAAGAGTACAAAGTGGTCATGAGTCTGTACAAGTAGGTTATCGCTAACAGAAGTCACGAAGAATGCTGAATACTATCATTGCAAATTCCACACTAATATATAAATTACATGCTCTTTTATCTGGTATCTAAAGATTCAGAGTAGCAGCTTTGAGCTGCAAAGCACATTAAGCATATTGAAATTGTCCAAATATCGTAAGATCAATATCCTATTTGAAAACATTCAAAATAATACAGTACAGGAGGGAAGGCAGAAATCTACCTCCAACAGCGGAGAAACACTCCATCGTACAACATTACGAACGACACCTCCACTATACTGATCTCGGCATTCAAATTTCTGGTAAATCTGTCCAACCTACCCTTACATTCATGAACAAAAACATACCATAGAAAAATTAGAGAGAAAGATAACGAAGGAGGAACAGAGAAACACATCAACAGATACTCAATAGACTTTGACAAAAGCTGTAAACACAAAGAGACATTGAACATAAGCACATTCACAGAAACTAAATTGATCTAGAAAGGCGGTAAGGTACATCAAAAGCTTAATCTCTTCAAAGCAAAATTTCCCCTACCAGTAGTCATTTCGTGACCGGTAGAGGAAATGCAACGCAGAGAACTCAAACTATATTAAGGCAAAGTAACAAAATGAAATAGAACTGTTTTACAGACCTCAAGGAAAGGAAGCCTTGCAGCTGCTTCCAGAAGAGCAAGAACATCAGGGGCAGACGTGTATTGCAACCGCCATGTCCCATCCAACCTCACCAAATCAATTGGGGCACCCATGTTATACCCCTCCAAGCTTACCTGCCAGGGCATCCTTTACAATATAGGGAAAAAAAGAAAGGAAGTAAAGAAATAGTGATGGCATGAAGATGATATGAAATACAGACCAGATTCTCCTCAATGATGGATCTTTGATCAGCAGTGGCAGTAAACCCACGTTGTGTGTCTTGAACAGCTCTCAAAAGTTCATACTTTTTGTTCTCTAACTCCAATTCAGACACCTTAATAAAACCCACATAATTCAACCACTGTACAGCAAGAACAGAACAGTACCAAACAAACAAACCCAGTATAAGTTGACATTTCAGAAAGAAAAAGAATACCTGAGTCGTTTCCGCAGCCACAACTGTTGAACAAGAAACTGAAAAACTCCTCTGAATCGACACTTTTCTGGTGGCAACAAGGTTTCTAGTCCTTGAACTGAAGGTTTTGGTCTTGAAAGTTGCTTTCTTCCCACTTGAAAAATGAAACGATGGAGCAAAAGCCAAGCTCATCTCTTCAACCAGAGCAAATTCCCTTTCTGGCAATGGTGGTTGCCTTGTTATCTCCAATTCTGCACTTCACTGATGAGTGACGACGTGGCGTTTTCGCCCAACATATATTTTGTTAGTTTATTATTTACTCGACGACTTGTCTCCTGTCTCAGCTGACAAAGCGATTCAGCTCGCTCGACTTCGAAGTTCGAACGGTGACCTCCACAAAATGGCGAGCAGCAGCACTGTTCATCGGTTCTTCCTCTTCACCAATCCAGCCGGCGCCGGCGCTTCCGGCGTTGCGCAGCGAATAGTAGCAGTTAGAAACCGTAATAGTACTGCAGGGAGCAGTTACTCAACTCCCCTCGCGAGAAATTGCTGCTCTTCTTCCCACACCGACGCATTCGTAATCTCAAAAGACGAGAAGTATGGAGACAAACAGAACATCAGCCTCACTCCTCGCCTCTACGATTATATCCTCTCTCACGTTCGTGAACACCAGGTACTTCCTTTCTTTGTGGATTGGAACTGAATAGACAACCATGCGAATAAATAAATTAAGAATAACTTGCAATTTATTTTTGTAATTTTAGATTTTGAGGGAACTTCGTGAAGAAACCGCCGGTATGCGCGGGAGCCAGATGCAGGTTTCTCCTGATCAGGCGCAGCTACTGGCAATGCTTGTACAGATTCTCGGCGCACAGCGGTGCATTGAAGTTGGCGTTTACACAGTAATCTCTCTTTCTTTCTGCTCTCTCCCTTTGACGTAGTAGCATTTTGGTGAAAATTGCAAATTGTAGATGCAGTAATTGGTTTGTTTCGTGTTTGTTGGATTAGGGATACTCGTCTTTGGCTGTGGCCTTAGTGCTGCCGGAATCCGGTTGTTTAATTGCGTGTGAAAGGGACGAAAAGTCTCTTGAGGTTGCAAGGAAGTACTACGAGCGAGCTGGTGTTTCCCACAAGGTAGTTTAAGTTTTGTTTATCCCTGCCTTTGATTTTGAAAGATTGTAGAGTGCATTGTGCACATAATTCTGCGAAGATCACGAAATGCATGCGTGTTTGATCACAACTGCTGTTTCTTTGAATGGTACTTGTGGTGCAAATCTGAAGGAAATTCTTCCAAACTAGGTCATTGTGAAGCACGGGCTGGCTGCAGAAATTCTAAAATCTATGATTCTGAATGGTGAAACCTGCAGGTAAGTAGTTGAACTATGATATAGGAGCAGTGTTAGATTTGGTTAAATTAATAGTATTTACACATTTTCACATATGAACATTCTGTAGCTACGATTTTGCATTCGTTGATGCTGAGAAGAGAATGAATCAGGAGTATTTTGAATTGCTACTACAGTTGGTAAGCCTACAATGACAGTGAAAATGGATAGTTTCATACCTCTGCTTACTCATTGATGTCGTTTGGCATTCCAAATCTTTCATGCATTGCATTAGCTATAACTTTGTAAGAACAGTTGCTGGTTCACCTTGCAGGTGAGAGTTGGGGGTGTCATTGTAATCGATAATGTTCTTTGGCACGGAAAAGTTGCTGACCCATTGGTGAGTGACTGACTGTAATTTATGGAATTGGTTCGTATGGGAGAAGTTTATTCCTGATTATGTTTGTGGAGCAGGAAATTGATGCAAAGACTTCCAGTATCAGGGATTTCAATAAGAATCTAATGGTGGATGAGCGCGTAAGCATTAGCATGGTAGGGTTGTGAACATTTTCTGTAGTTTTTTTTTCCGGTTCTGACAAACTTTTGATATCCCTTTATAACTCTAAGCGTTTGGTGTATTAGGTACCTATTGGGGACGGCATGACAATATGCCGGAAAAGATAACTTTGTCATGAGCTTGCTGCACTTCTTAATTCTTCGAGTGCCTTGAGGTGCATTCGGGAGTTCCTTCAGTCTACATACCATGATGATCAACAGTTGCATAGAGAAGCAAAATGAGGCATGTTATAATTTTCCCCAGCATACTTGATCAAGTCCTCTGAACCCTAAGGTGATGCGCTGGTAAGCAGGTCCGACTATATGCTTTGAAGATTGCAGGTATCCGGAGGCCGGTTAGAAATTGCCATGATCCAGCATATGCTCCTCCAAGATTGGTTTTCTCACCGGAGCTGTGAGAATTTTTGACCGCCCTGAGTTGTTCTGGAGAACTCAATGAGCTAGAAATTTGTCTCTCCCATTTATTTATCTGCTTGCAATACAATTAACACAGCAATGGAACTCTGTCATCTTGTATTTCTTCGAGCTTTAGATTTCAATAATTGTTCCTTAGTCACCGCGCGTTTGTTCATCCCGTTAAAAATAGGAAAAGCAATGTTTACAATTTGTTTGGGCAGATCAAATTTCACTTACTTTACAGGTACAAACTTTGCCAGCTTCAGCTCCAAATGCTGCTGTTCTTTGTTTGTCCCTCTAAAAGGACACTGTACGATTCTCATCACAAGGAATTCACCACAAGGGGTCAAAAGAAACACTAATCTTATTTTAAATGCAGTAAGATAACCAGCACTCAATCAGTATTTTGTAATGTATCAAGAAGGGTTTGACTCCGTCCCATCAGTAGATGGCAAAACTCGCCATTTGCTAACTTCAACTCAGGCCAAAAAACTATCTACATACCAATGAAATCATACACGAATGTTGAGAATATGATTTTTTTTCCTCTACTTTTTTTCTTCTATTACAAGAAGCACAAAGTTACTTCCAGTCTTAGCCGTCGCGCGCTTGTCCATTACCTTGGTTCTCCTCATTAGCTCCTCCATCTCCTCTGTCTTCATAAACAACCCATGGCAACATGGATTCCAGGAAGACAGCAAGTGCATTTCGATCCGTAACATTGCGAAGAGGAGGGGCACCATCAGGTGGAATTGCAATTTGGCCCCCATTTTGCTCAGCTCCCATCATCCTTGGGTCAACCATGAAATTTTGCAGGTTCTCAGGTGGCAGAGTTGGCATTATATCAGAGAAATCTGAAACCAACAAATGGCTATACCTGTACAGAGAGAAATTGTCAAGCAAAATGTAGACGAACAATAAACTTGGCAACTCTCTACTTATAGATGTGACAAAAAGTCTTGAGCAATGTTATATAATAAACTGTAAGCAGTGCAAGGGTACAGGATATATGCCAGTTCAGCCATCTTCCGTACGAAACTCTAAACATGATTAAATTAATGCCAGGAATACTTTTTAAATACTTACTCATTGTTCTGAGATGAGAAAGCTTCTTTTCTCACACAAGCCCAATCCCTGGCATCACTGCTACTGTGCTCTAGAGTTTCAATCACTAGTAGAGCTGCATCCCGTATCAACTTTTGCAAATCTGGAAGCCTCCATATGATATAGCTTCTCTCCACATATATATTAATCAGATGATCCAAGGATGGTGACCCAGTTTGCTCCGATCGGAAAAAGGTATGCTTTAGTATATTTGTCCATGCCTGATCTTTCAGAGGGACTTTGGCCACTAGCTTCTTAAGAGCTGAAGGGTGAAGAAACAAAGCCTGCTTCATCAAATCAGCAGAAGTTGCCTTTGTAGCTTGAGTGGAAGTATCTTCTGAGTGTTCCTTTTGCTCAATATAAAACCGGCAAACAGCAAGGGAATATGAGAAATTAGGGAACAGCCACAAGGAGTTGTCACTTTTATAGTCTTCAGAAAACTGTTCCAGCCATGCATACTGCTCAGCTCTCAATGCAAAGTAATCAATGCAGAACATGGCTCCCATTGGATCATCTAAATCCAGAGATAGCAAGAGTTTGCAAACTTCTAGAGCAGAGTGATGACAACCACGCCGGTCCAAGTTTTTTATGTGAGTGAATAGTGTTGTGAACAATGGCTTGTTTTCTTCATGGGTGATCTTCAATTGGCAATTTCCCTGAAAGGGGGTGAACATAGGATGCCAAGCACATTCCAGGGCATACAAACTTTTGGCAATAGCATCAGCTGCCATTTGATGCTCACTCGCAAGTTTGAAGTAGTCTGCCATTGTTAAAAGTGAGTCTAAGTGATAAGGGTTGTATAACAAAACGGTTGCTACACCATTCAGGTCATGAGCAGCTTTGGATGTTTCAAACATGCTTTGAGCTAGATCGTAGGAAGAATTGTGCGCATACCTGCATAATGAAGGAATTAGGACACGCTACCTCTAAAATGCAAATCATAGCCATGTCTTATTTTACATATATATACCATAAAGGGAAAGTAAAGCCATGGTTGCTAGTTGAGGTGTGAAAATTTTAACCAAGTACAAAGCTGAACTACAGCAAGAGAGTGATATGCAATTATTCATATAATCCATAATTAGCCAAACCAATAAGGCAATAACTGAACTACCATTAACCTTTCCAAGCAAGAATATTTTAAAATCATGTGAAAACCATCATAACCAACAAAACATTTGAAGTCAATTGATCTTTTTTATTAGTTAAAAAATTGCAAAAAGAACATACAATATAAAGCAGTAAAATGGTAGTTATTCAGCTGCATCAAGTACTTAAGTGTGTTCTCACCTAAAATAAAGATATCCATCCCTTGTCTCCAAGAGTTCCATAGATAAGGATCCATCCCAGCGAGGCCAATGTTCAGATGGAGAGACTAGAACAGTCTTTCTAGTATGATGGTTTCCACGTCTTACCCCACGAACTGGCCTAGAACTACCAGCTTGATTACTTCTCTCAAAAGATTTCACAACCTTAGAGCCAAAAATTCTTCGTAGCTCGTTCTCAGGATTTAAACATTTGGGATTCACTTGTAAGATGGATGCAGCACTCCGTTTCGAAAATTCTTCACGAAGCTTTTCATTTTCTTGTCTAGTTTTTATAGGTTCAGGATCACCTCTTGAAGAATTAACATCCAACGACAATTTTTCTAGAGCATCTTCCAAAGAGTCGGTTTTTTCAACTTTATTTGTGCTTGAAGTTGCACCAGCCTTGCTTTTCTTCTTTTTCTTTTTCTTTGATTTCTGGTTAGATGTTGAAACTACACCGGCCATGCTTTTATTCATAGAAAGTTCCTCTTTCTTAGCATTTATGGCCAATGTTTCATCAGCATCTTCTGACTCGTTCTCCTGCAACATTCACAGATTAAAGATAAGCAAGAAAGTAGCTGCGCAGAACAGATTCGTGGTTGCAACCAGCAATATCCTCATATTCAAAGAATTAAAAATAAATAAATAAATCCCATATTCTCGCTTACAGTACACAAAGAAAACAGCTAGCAGAGAAACCTAAAACATTAAAAAATCACAACAAAATTTGAAGGATCATCAGATTGGTTAAGGACTAGAACCTGTTCAAGGTGTTCGTCATCTTCACCGTCGTTGAGAAGGTCAAATGGGTTAATGGCAGGGCGGCGAGAGGTCGACTCAGGAGATTCGGCTTCTTCTTCTTCTTCTTCCTCTTCTTCTCCCGCTCGCTGTAGTTGCTGCTGCTCTTGTTCTTTCAGGAATTTCTTCAGTAACCTACCTGACATTGTTTTCTCGGTATAGTATCAAGAACGGAGAGAAGAAAAAAGAAGCTGCCCTCCAATAGACTGGAACAACGGATTCTGGCCTGAGATTGAAGAGAGCGAGGGATTGTTCTCCTCGTAGTCGTCTGGTTAAGGGAGAGCGCGTGCTAATAGCGGTGTAGACGATATTGGGTTGGGTTATTAGCGTTACTTTTTGAAGGATTAGAAACTGGGCCTGACTTTGTCTTAGCCTAAGGCCTAAGGCCCAAGGCCCATTTTGTATGATTTTGTGCCCATTAGCACCACCATCATCCCCATCCATTAATTATCTTTTAAGAAAATAATTAATTTTAGTTAGCGTTACGTATTAATCCAGATAATGGATATGTAGTTTATTTGTTATTTTGTTAGTGGTAAAAATATTAGTAGAAAATCAGTCTCAAATTCAAATTTCAATCTTCGTTCATAAAAAAATGTATTAATCCAAAATTATTATAAAATTCTTCAAAATTTAGGAAATTATTAAAAAATTGCTTTATTTATAAATTTTATAGTAATAGAAATAAAATACTTGCATAGGTAGGTCATAATAATATTATAGAAACACATCAATAACTCTTTTTGATATTACTCATTTATGAAAGGGTTAATGCAAAAAATAGCATTTGTACTCTATATGATTGACTGATTTGGTACTTGCACTCTTTTTTTACTTTTAAAAAGTACTCGTACTCAAAAGGTTGTTTATATTTGGTACTTCACCCTAACGCCGTCCATCGAAGGCCGTCAACTGTCCGACGTGGCATGACACGTCAGATGCCACGTGTGCTGCTTGCTGACGTGGCATGCCACATCTGCAAATTGGACCGGTGTTTTAAAAAACGAGTCGGTCGGGTCAACGGTGATGGGTCGGCTCAACCCAATACCCAAACTTCATCTTCTTCCTTTGGTCACCAGCGCCACTGCCACTGTCGGCGCCGCCCACCACTGTATCAACTCCGGCCAAAAACAACCACAAAATTCGGCCAAAAATACAACCACAAAATTTGGCCAAAAATAGCCACAATATTCGACCCAAAACCATCCAAAATTTGACCAAAATCCGGCCAAAAACACAGCCACAAAATCTGGCAAAAAACACAGCCAAAATTCTACCCAAAACCAGCCACAATCCGACCCAAAAAACACAGCCATCATTCGACCCATAACCAACCAAAATTCGACCAAAAACCAGCCACAATCCGACCCAAAACCATCCAAAATTCGACCCAAAACCAGCAACAAATTTCACAAGCAACGCCGCCTCCATCCATCCATCCACTTTGTTCCCGAATCCCTGCCAAGCAACGCTGCCTCCCATGCAGACTCGACAGATCCGGGCATTCTCTCTGATTTCCACCTCTAGAGTAGCCCATCATGATCTATTTAATATTGTCGTTGTCGGTGTGTCAACGGTGGCTGGTTGTGGCCAACAGTGACGGAGAGCGAGAGAGAGAGAAGAGAGAGAGAGGGAGAACAGGAGAAGAAGACGAATAAGAAGAAGAAGAAGAAGAAGTTGACCCATTGACCCGACCGACCCGTTTTTTAAAGCACGGGTCCAATTTGCAGATGTGACATGCCACGTCAGCAAGCACACACATGGCATTTGACGTGTCATGCCACATCGAACAGTTGACGGCCTTCGATGGACGGCGCTAGGGTGAGATACCAAACGTGAACAACCTTTTGAGAGCGAGTACCTTTTAAAAGTAAAAAACAGTGCAGGTACCAAATCAGTCAATCAAATAGAGTACATGTGCCATTTTTTGCATTAACCCTTTATGAAATATGCATTTTTACGCTTCTCTTCGAAGCTTCTATTTCTATCATTTATTTATGGTTTTGATAGCTCTATATGAATTAGTAGCTTTTATTCTTGGGTCATTAGCAACATCACCACCTGAATTATTATTGACTAGCAAATAGACCCCTCAATAAAAAAAATTAAGATCGCGATCCCTCAATTAATTTTTTTCGCATTTCAGTCCCTTTGTTTGGACTTCCGTCATAAACTAACGGAATTCTATGATCGATTTTTTTCATTAGCAGCACCACCCGCTGAACTGTTATTGACCGGCAAACAGACCACTTAACAAAAAAAATTAGGATC
>NBIL01133478.1:0-10681 GCA_002752925.1 Viola pubescens var. scabriuscula | reverse complement strand
AAAATTGCAAAACAAAAGTAATTGAAAAGAGGGAACTTTGACAGAGAGAAGTTTTAAATAGAGGAAATTCAAAAAGAGAAGAAAGCAATGAGAGAGATCATAATGAAAATGTAAGAACATAGCATTTCCTCTCCACCACTGCCTCACTGCCTCCCTCCACAAAACAAAAAGGTACAACAAATGCGCCTTATGCTTTTGTGGAGAAGTGAAGCTTTGACAGAGAGAAATTTACAAAACAGAAGTAATTGAAAAGAGCTTATCAACCAATTCGTTTAATAGTTGGCTAATCGATTTCATGGTGATAAGCATTCGTTTAATAGTTGGCTAATCGATGATATGCTATAGAGCTTGATTGATGTATTATATAAAACAGAACGAGATGATTATTGAAATTGCATAGGCAAAAAACAACTAAACAACTAACAGTGAGAAGTAAAACAGTTTTGGGAAGTGGAACATTGGCAATGTGCCAAAGAGAAAGAAAGAAAAAAGTATGTTGAGAAAATATCATAAGAAGTAAAATCGAATGCATCACAATTTGAGATTTTGCTTTCCAGTAACAAAATTGAAATTTCCAGTGCATACGAACAATACGGACGGTTCAAGAAATTAAACGGGTAGGAAAAGAACGTCTATGTTCAAGGGTTATTGGTCCAAGGAAATCAATCGGAGAGACGCAGGAATTAAAATGATTGCAATCAAACCAAAAAGACAAAATGTCAACTTCCAATAACAATTTCAAGGACGCAAACAAAAGCAAGTAATTGAAAGAGTTTATGTATAGAAACCCTAATAACATGCGTCTACACAACAATGCAAAGGAAGAGGAAAGAGGAATACCAGATTAAGCCATGCCCTAGCAATCGGAGAGAAGAAAGAAGGCACCTTCTTCATGGACGGGAATACGAAACCCTAAATCGACGATGCTGGTTTTCAATTAAAGAGAGCGAAACAACGGAAATCAAAAAATCGACGGTGACGGAATATGATTTATCGTAGGTTCGTTCTCTTTATAGAAAGAAAATAGGAAGAAGAGGAGGCGGTGGTGTAGGTTTCCTTTAGGAATAGAATTAGAACCTCCTAAGGAGTCGTTTGTTGTGTTGGCGCGTTTTTGCTTCGATCGTACGCCGTATTTTATATTTATGTTATTAATTAACCTAAAATAATACAGTAGTATATTATTGAATAGAAAAAAATAGAATATTTTTATTTTGACATTAATCAGTATTTTGATATATTTAATTTGTCAATTTTATTCAATTAAAATAGTGTTAAATAATGCACATGAAAGTTTGAGAACTGCTATCTAATTTTATGTTTTTTATTTATACTCTTTTCATGGAAATTGTTCTGAAGTAGAAATAAATAAATCTATAAAAAAAAATAGAATAAGGGAAAGTATGTTGAAAAATAGATATATTTACGAAAGTCAATTTTTCTTTTTTTTTCCTATTTTTGCTCTTGTTGTATAGCATATTAAATTACTTAATTACTTTATTTCCCATTCGTTTTACTTGTTGTGAATCTCTAAATAATTTATTTTTCTAACAAGTATCCAAAAAATAACATTTGTAAATAAAATTAGAGGTCTCGCGCTTTTATAGTGAATTGTGCAATTTTGATGTTATTAAAACTGTATTAAAATAAATGATGATGGCGTCGCCGGAGGCGGCTGAAGAGGAAGAGGCAGCGGTGGCGAATGGTAGGAGCAGAAGAAGCTGCTGAATTGTATCGCCTTTTTTGACCAGGTTCAAGAAGAACTTTTATATTTATGGTGCAATGGATTTGTTTCATTCGTTATTTACTGTAAATAGTAAGGAATTGAGAAAAGATGTTCAAGGAACAGAGATAATAACGACAAGAAACTCATGGGTGAGATGGAATGTTGCACCATTCTCAATCCTTCTTGGTAAGATCTGTGTCTGCTGTGCTAAGAATCCAAAAGAACAGAAAACGAAGCTAGGTTGAGTTGTTGAGTCTTCGTATGCCTCTCTAATGTTCCTGATGGATGCACACCTATTCACTTAAACCTCATGGCAAGACACGGGACTCGCTCCCCTACGAAGAAACGGATGATAGAGTTAGACAAGATGGCATCTCATTTGGAAGAACTTATAAGAGAGGCTGATGAAAGACAGAATTTTTCATTGGAGAAACTTCCTGCATGGCTACAGGGCTGGAGATCTCCTTGGAGAGGAAAGCTGAAAGGTGGAGAACTGGTTGCAAAAGGAGAAGAAGAATTGTATCATCTTGGACTTACGATTAGAGAACGATTTCCCCAGTTGTTTGAAGAGCAATACCATCCAGATGTGTATCCCATTAAGGCCACACAGGTACCTCGTACATCAGCAAGTGCTGTGGCATTTGGCATGGGGCTATTAAGTGATAAGGGAAGTCTTGGACCTGGGAATTATGGAGCATTTTTCGTTACTAGTGAAAGCCGTGCAAGTGATATCATACTGAGGTTTCATGATTGTTGCGAAAATTACAAGCTTCTTAGGAAGAAGCAGGAGCCTGGGGTTGATAGCTCAAGGAACCTGTCTTGGATGAAATTACATCTGCATTAGTGAGCCGTTATGTGTTGTAGTTCAAAAGACATGACACGGCATCTCTCTGGTTCCTGTGTAAACAGGAAGCGTCTGTGTTGGATATAACAGATCAAGCTTGTGCTCTTTTCAGTCCTTTGGAGGTTGCTTTGCTGGAGTGGACTGACTACTTGGAGCTATTTATATTGAAGGGTTATGGTAATTCCTTAAACTATCGAATGGGATTGCCATTGCTTGAAGATGTTATTCAGTCCACGGAACAAGCTATTACTGCTCTTGAAGAAAAATATCCTCTCGGAAGTTATGAAAAGGCAAGATTACGATTTGCGCATGCAGAGACTGTGGTACCATTTACAAGTTTGCTTGGTCTTTTTCTCGTAGGACCTGAGTTCTTGCAAATACAAAAGGAAAAACCTTTGGAATGCCCTCCAAAGCCTCCACTGAATAGAAATTGGTGGGGCAATACTGTTGCTCCTTTTGCCGGGAACAACATGCTGGGTCTGTCCAGCAAACTCTTCAAGCAAGTATTTTGTTGAAGTGTTCCACAATGAACATCCCATTCCGATGCCGGGTTGCAATGATTCACACTTGTGTCCATTTGAAGTTTTCAAGGAAAGAGTAGCTGCTCCTCATTTAAACCTTGATTGTACCGCAGTTTGCAAAGTGACTTCAGAACAGCCTGAACAGAATACTCCAACCAGTAAGTTGTTACTCCTGTTTCAATGGCTCTTTTCAAAGGAGAACGATACACGACCCACCAATATTGAACTGTAGTTTGTTATTCGAGAGAAGAAAATGGAAACTCTTCCATTGTAATTATGATGTTTTCTTTTGGTTCATCTAATCCCGAGTTACTTTTGGTTCATCTAATTATGGTAATTCTCTCTTTTTTGGGTATGCACACCCTTATATTAAAATTTTGTTGGTTTTTGAATGACTTAAAACCTTAAAATAAAATACCACAAAAAGAAAGATGTTATTCCCTTTGATGTTCACAATAATATTAATAATTAACATGGACATTTCTTTCCAGAAAAAAAAAAAGATTGAAATTAAATAATGTTAACAAAAGAAAACAAACTAGATTTGGAGGTATTTGAAACATTTTCAATTATTAAATACATCCCTAAAGTTAAGAATCCTGCAGCATCTTGCAGCTATAGGTGACACTCTGGTAATATAAAAACAAACAAAAATAGTGCTTGTATTTTAGTAGGAAGAAGAGTTGCTGCTGCTGATTGCTTACTTAATATAAGAGTATAAGGTGGTGGTGGTATCGTTGCAGAGGAAGAATGGGGATTTCATGGGTTTTTGTGGGGATGGTGGTTGAAACTTTGATTAATGTGAGTGATTTAGTAGTAAGCAAAGCGGCCATGTCTGTCGGGTTCAGCAGATACGTTCTCATTGTCTACACTAATGGACTTTCCACCCTCCTCCTCCTCCCCTTCTCCTTCTTCTTACACAGGTCTTCTTCTTTTTCTTCGTTAATTGGTGTCATCTGAACTGTGTGAGAAGATTGTTCTTGTTTTGTTTTTCAATTACATGATGTTGTTGTTTTGTCTGACCATGCTAAGTTAGTTGTTGCATTAATTGGCAGATCGGAGGGCCTCCAAATCAGTTTCTCCATTTTAGCAAGTATCGTCCTGCTTTCCCTTTTGGGGTAGGTAGACATGATTTTGTATTTATTTTGTTTCATCCTCTTCTTGAATTAAACTCTTAAGCACGACTTCTTACAAAATTGAGAAACACTGTTGAGTTTAGATTTTGTTGTGAACTTTGTTTTCTTGCAGAGGTACAGCATTGTTATTTGGCTATTCTGGTATACAGTACAGCTCCGCCACACTTGACACTGCCATGCTCAATCTGATCCCTGCTTTCACTTTCCTCATTGCCCTCTTATTCAGGTTCTTGATTTCTTTCTCACTTCAGAACAGAATATGATTACCTTAAAAAAGCCAAAGAAAAAGGTACAATCATATAACGGGGAAAGAAAACTATACCGCAAATGTAGTAAGAGATATTTTAGTGAGGACATTCATTCCAAAGCATGTTTCTTTGTATCTCTATTCTCTAATTTTACATTTTACTGCATCATGAGCTAGTTTGCGACAAATGGCAATGCTTTGCTGATGGGGCTAATCATATGGTTGATGTTATAGGATGGAAAAGCTGGACTTGAGAGTCTCAAGTAGCCAAGCTAAATTAGCTGGAACTATGATGTCCATCACTGGGGCATTTGTTCTAACCTTTTACAAGGAGGTTCCAATCACTTTTCACCCCTCAATGAACAGTGATCTGACTCATGAAATTCTTTTCTCGCCACCAGAAAATTGGATTCTTGGAGGATTTCTTTGTTTGTTTCACGCAATGGGAGGTGCATTATGGTATATTTATCAGGTTAGGTGATCTAAGAAGTTACAAAATGTGGAGAATGAGTGATATGAGTTAGATAACTAAGCGTTATGCAATCTGAAATGTTTATGGTCTTGATTTATTTCAGGTGTCAATTCTTAAGAAGTACCCAGCTCTGATGAGGGTTCTTCCCCTTTACTGCTTCTTTGTTACCATTGAATCTGCAGTAGTTTCTCTAATTGTAGAGAAGGACCCAAATGCTTGGAGGTTAAAACCTGATATGAGTTTGTTTTATGTTGTGTACATAGTAAGTACATTTGAATACTCAATAATCCACCTGCTGCAATAATGTGATTATGGTTCATCTGATCTTGACATTGAAACCTGTTTTTTGATGAATAGACTATTTGTTCGATTATTCATCGTTACATAGCAATGATCTGCGTGAGAATCAAGGGACCTCTCTATGTGTCAATGTTCAGGCCATTAGGAATCGTGGGTGCGGCCGTCATGAGTATCATCTTCTTAGGGGACACTCTCTATCTCGGAAGGTAATTCTGCTGTCTATTTTGGTTGAGAACAGTGACTTAAAAATGGGTTTTAAAAGATTTAAAATTTGGATTGCAGTTTGGTTGGAGCCATTGTAATTGCTGCTGGATTTTATGCCTTCATGTGGGGGAAAGGCAAAGAAGGGAAGACAACAGGGGGGGAAGCAACAACAACCCAGGTGAAAAGCTTGGAATCACCATGCCAATTAAGGGCGCCCTTACTGAATTCATAGACAAGAAAATAGGAGAACAAAACAAAAGAAAAGAGCTGGAAAATGATTTTGATGTATGGAATCATTTGGCTTTATTTTTGCAAAATAAATTTATCATTATTTATTTATATATATGGGAGTCAATTCACGCCGGCCTCCGCCTGTTATTTATTAGTATGTCGGTATTCACATATTTTAAGTTCCAAATTGTATCATATGATTCATATAGGTATGACATTTTCTTAACGTGTAAATTAAATGCTTCTATCTGGTAAAAAAACAGAAGTTCGGTGATGCTGAGTGCTCACCAAAGAATGTGCAGGGGAGAGATGAATTAAAGGTGTTGGGTTTGACTCTTTAGCCACGGTTGCCTTAAAATTAGTAAGAGAAATTTTTTATCCGCTTTAAAACTATATTATCGGTAGCTAATATGATGATCGAATCAATAGAAAATGTGCGAGGGAGGGCCCTCCCTCAAATCAGGAGTCTTGTGGACACATCATCGTCTCATGTCTCATGTCTCTATCGCTCTCAGTTTTCTAACCAAATAATGTGTAGCACCTCCCTTAGATAAGTCACAAAGAAGTACGCGGCCATCTTTCTTGAACCACGTGTATGCTCAGCATCTATCAGCCAATACAATCAAAGACAACATCTGGTGTACAACAATAATGTATTTCTATTCCTATTCTTTTGGAAGGACTAATTTAATTAATTGAATATGTAATTATTTTTTCTTGATTTTGATTTTGATTGAGCTGTTAGCTAGGTAACCTTAGTTAATTAAACTTGATTGTAAAACAATTATATTAAAAATTATATTCCGAGTAGTTTTAGTTGATTAAAATAATTTATAATATAAAGACAGGCAATTAACTTGATCGTCTGTCTAATCTCAAAATAAAAATTATACTCCTTCCGGTGCAAAATAAATGACTCTTTAGGATAGTTAAAATCTATTTCACCGTGATCTTTGATTTTATTTTATTCCATATTGTTTCATTTGTACTCCTAATTTCTATTCAAATTAACACACCATCATTAAATTGGGTTGATGGATAAAAATAAAATTATTATTTGCACAAAACATTGATTTTGAAAAAAATAAAATGATAAATATTATGAATAGTAAGAATCCGTAGAAAAATGTCGTTTATTTTGCACAGGAGAGAGTATATTTTTATCATTTATCTTTGATGTTTGATTGTTGAAACCATTTTAAGAATTTATGTTCTATGTTTTTATATCTTATCAGAAGAAGTAGAGATTAGTTTTCTTACAACCACGTGTCACATTTAACTGCTGTTGAGGTTGTTGTTCAACGTGACGAATCGCCACACAATCTCTGACATCTGGATTCAATCAAACAACTTTATAATAATACAACCCTTAACCATTTCAGAAAAGGTCCAATTCAAATAAAGAATTCTAAAAAAAAAAGGAAAATTATTATATTTGGAAAAACAATACATTTTTGCTGTAATAAACTCCTCATCGAATGTAAAACAACAATAAGCGACGAAGATGTAACTCATAAGCATACATAAGATGATTTGTTTTCATTTTTATTCATAGTGATAACCGAATCCATTCCGTACTCTTATCTTTAAATAAAACAGTCATAATATTACGATATAAATAAATTACCGTATTAAAATGCATACATACGTGTGTAATTTAGATGGTCAAAACAAAAAACACGAGAGAAGCAAAATTCAATTTTGGATAGAGTTGAGTTACACGGCAATTACGTGGAAATAATTGAAGTTTATATAACGTTATATAACTAACAATCCATTCCATTTCATACCCCACTTCCTCTCCATGATTCCATCCATTGTCTCCTCTCTATGATGATCAAACTACTTATTCTGCACATTAAAGTTTGCCACACAAAATCAATGATATATAGTCTGCATCAATAAAGAAATTTCTAAGGGAACAAAAGTATAAGAAACTGATCAATTCCTCTGCTGATAAATCCATTTCCGTTTCGCATTTGGATTGGTGAGTGGAGTGATGAAGATTTCCTGGCCTTTTCTGGGGATGGTACTGGCAATTACAGCTCAAGCGAGCGATGCTGTAGTGAGCAAAGCAGCCATGTCGCGAGGATTCAGCGAATACATTCTTGTCCTCTACTCTAATGCTCTTTCCACTCTCCTCCTCCTCCCTCTTTCCTTCTTCTTCCACAGGTATTCCTTTCTTTTGTACTTACATCTTCTCCATCTTTTTTCTCTTTTTGATCGTGTTCTTTGATAGAATTGCTCTGCTTTCCTTGACTTTAATCATGATCCAGTGACAGGTCAGATCTTCCCCAACTCAGCTTCTCCATTATTTCAAGTTTCTTCCTGTTCGCCTTACTTGGGTAAGTTTTCAGCTGCCTGAATTTTCTTTCCTCTTCCCACCAAAATTATGAAACAGAGCAGCTTTGATAGATATGAACTTCTTCCTCCGCTGCAGATGTTCAGGACTGTTATTTGGGTATGCCGGTATACAGTACAGCTCTCCGACACTAAGCACTGCTATGCTCAATCTCGTCCCAGCTTTCACTTTCATCCTTACGCTCTTCCTCAGGTTCTTACTCTCTCCTTTACCATTACTATGAGCAAAAAGGGGGGAAAAAGGTACAAAAAGCAAAGAGGAAGCTTCCTTTTGTCTAGTATCTAACATTAAACATGTGCAACCGAAGTTTTCAACATTTATTGTCTGCTAACATGTGGTTGTGCTCTTGGCATATACACATTAACCTGAGTTAATGGAGTCTCCATCCCACCTTCTACTTTCACCACTTAAGGAATCTAATATGAAACTTCATAGACCTCAATTAACCTTCACTGCTACTCTGCGATAAAGAAAAATGTTAATGGTTTATATATTTTGATGTTACAGAATGGAAAAACTGAACTTAAGGGTGCCGAGTAGCCAGGCTAAATTAGCAGGGACTGCTGTCTCCATCATAGGGGCATTTACTGTAACCTTTTACAAGGGTGGAGCAATTATTTCTGGTTCTTCGGTTAATGAATTGATTCATCAAATTCTATCCTCTCCTTCCAAGGAATGGATCATAGGAGGATTTCTTTCTTTAGCTCATGCTTTGGTGGCTGCATTATGGTATACTTATCAGGTCAGTCCTCTAACAAGTGAAAACTAGAACTACTTATAAATGCTTGCCAGTCAGCTGAGAAGATAATTACACCATTTTTTAGCAAAGCAAGAAGATGTTCGGTCTCGAGTTTGAGTTTCCAAATTTGCAATTCCTATCTAAATCAAAAAAGGAAAAGAAAAAAAAGTGAGAAGATATGTACAGAACAGAGTACAGACTGTTATAATTCTGTGTTTTATGAGATCGTCATGTGTGTGGTCTTTTTTGCAGGCATCAATCCTCAAGAAGTATCCAGCAATTCTGGTTGTTCTCACCTTTTACTGTTTTTTTGTGACCATTCAATGTACAGTAGTTTCTCTAATAATAGAAAAGGACCCGAGTGCATGGAGGTTGAGACCAGACACCAGCTTGGTTGCAGTAGTATACTCGGTAAGTTTATAATGAATCCATTCTCCTGTGCTGATTGGTTGGAGTTCATTAGGTTTTTATGTTGTAAACTTGGCAGGCTGTTGTTGGAACCGTGTTTCGGTACATACTGACCATGTTATGTGTGAAAGCTACGGGACCTCTCTATGTGGCAATGTTCAAGCCAGTAGGAATTGTTGTAGCGGCAATCATGAGCATCATGTTTCTAGGGGATAATCTCTATCTTGGAAGGTATAATGTTATTTCTTACTACTATTCATTTCGTTCTAAAACAAACAATAACCGAGACAAATTATGCAGTGTGATTGGTGCCATTGTAATTGCTGCTGGTTTCTATACATTCATGTGGGGAAAGGCCAGAGAAGGGAAGGCAGGAGAGGAAAGTGAAGTAAAAAAAAGCTCGGAATCACCGTCTGAAGCCCTATTTAAGGAACCTCTCATACAAGGCAAGACACAGGAACCCATTTGTAGAGATTCACATGTATAATTATGTGCAACAGATTCATATTCACCCTTGTATTTCTGTCTATAAGCCATTTTCCTAGATTCTCCTGGAATCTCAGTTCATGAAAAATATTTACACTGTGCCTATATCAAACAACTATACCCGATATGTGGAAGAAACCAATTGGTCTGTACGAGAGGTCAATCAAGGAAATGAAAAGCAGATTGGCCAGATTTTCAAGTCATTCTTTTCAGGAAATTAAAACATCTGGGGACTGGTTAAACAAAAAGCAAACAAACGGCCAGGAGTTCGGACTAACGTTTAACATGTTATTTTTCCAAATTTGCTCCTGATCCTCTGGTAGTATATCTAAGACCTACCGCCAACCTCATTAATGTCAGCAGCCAACAAGCTGTACATGTTCCTGCTAAAACATCTCTTTTCTATTTCAACATCCACTGTACATGTTCATGTTAAAACTTCAATAGTTGTTAACTGAGTTACTTGGTTAACAGTATGATGTTTGCAGATCATTCCGGAGTACTCCACAGTCACCTTCTCATACTCCAGTCCCTAATTTTATTCTTAACTTTATTTTGACGCGAAACAGAGTTGAAGAGATATAATCATTCAAATCTTATTCTTAAGTTTATTTTGTTGTGAAACAGAGTTGAAGAGATTTAATTTGTAAAACTAGAACCAGAACCTACTTTTTCTTCCAAACCGGGACCGAGATTTTAAAAGAGAAAGGATGCTACTACTCCCTACCAATTGTGGGAAATCAATTCAATAGAAAGAGTAAATGTTTAGAAACGCAGTCAGAAGACTAATATTCGAATACAAATAGTAAGTTGGATGGTGTTTGAAACGCTAGAAAACAAAAAGCACACAAATGCACAATTTTACACTTTGATTTCATTATAGGAATTTCCTCAAACACTTGATATGCACAACTGTACTTTCACTATTTCATTTCCTTTTCAAATTTGCATCCTAATCCTCTAACAACAGATTCACAGATAGATGACTAAACATAAAACAAGCACTCA
>NBIL01133463.1:0-18717 GCA_002752925.1 Viola pubescens var. scabriuscula | reverse complement strand
TTTGTTTTGTAATTTTCTCTCCGTCAAAGCTTCACTTCTCCACAAAAACAAATGGCGCATTTGTTGTACCTTCTTGTTTTGTGGAGGGAGGCAGTGAGGCAGTGGTGGAGAGGAAATGCATAAGTTCCCTCTTTTTAAGTTTTTTTTCCTTCTTTTCATGTTGCTTCACTCTTCACTATTATAAGTTCCCTCTTTTCAATTACTTTTGTTTTGCAATTTTCTCACCGTCAAAGCTTCACTTCTCCACAAAAGCAGATGATGCATTTGTTGTACCTTTTTGTTTTGTGGAGTGAGGCAGGTGGAGAGGAAATGCTATGTTCTTACATTTTCATTATGATTTCTCTTTGCTTTCTTCTGTTTTTGAATTTCCTCTGTTAAAGCTTCACCAGACGGACCTTGTGGAGGTCTATTTTTTTCTACTTTTCATATTGCTTTACTATTCACTATTGTTCTTTTTTCTTTTGTGCTGGTATTTTGGTTATGTTTTTTAAATTATAAGTTCTCTTTTTGCTTCCTCCTTTCTGGTTTATTTTTATTATTTTCAGTAATGTTCTTAGAGGTATATGTATGGTTTCATTCTCTATAAAACTTTGATTTTGGTCTTGTGATACGTATTTTTCCTTTACTCTTTCCTCCTTGGCACATTGCTAATTCATCTGTTTGTTTTCCACTTCCTAAAACTGTTATTTTTATCACCTATCACTTGTTTATTTATTTATGAAGCGGTTTGTAGCACATCTCTACTGTCTAGCTAGCCATCATGAATGAACTTTAGAGCAGTAAGGAGCTCTATTTCGAATGTCTGAAGCTCTATGCAGGTTTTACATGATTATGATATAGAGTTTCATACACGTATAGTTTTATCTTGTTTCATGAGTTGACTCTTCTGACATGCTATTTGCATAAACTGATTTTCTTTGCTTTTCCTTGTCTGGCTCTTTTCTAATTCACATGCTTTTGTCAACTTCCTAAAACTATTAAATCAAGATGTATAGTGTGGCACTGTTGAATACCGGTGTTTTGGGGACCATTTCATGAAGAAATTGTAGAACCTTGGCAAGGGTTTCTATTATCAATGCCGTACCCTCCATAGATTCCAGGATTATCCTGTTGAGTTTGATGCTTTCTTGTTTTTGTGTTGTTTCATGAGTAGGTCATGAGTTTGTCTTGTGATATTAATTTCCTAGACTAATAATTTCTCTCTTATGCAGCATTGAATTAATTATGTTTAATTGCTTTGAACTCTCTCCAATAGTTTCCTTAAAAGAATCATACCTCATAACCTTTGTATTTTACTGTGCCAAAATTCATGAGTTTGCTCATTTGAAGAACTTGTATGCATACTTGCATTAGGAGGAAGGTACTGTCCTTAATGACATGTGAATGGGTAAGCCTTTGAACCTGCACATGCTTTGTATAAAGATGACCTCACCTTATAATGAAGTCAAAATGAGTTAAAAATCTCTGAAGTTCATGTATCTCAGTTGTCTATGAGCAACAAAAGCTAGTTTTCATTTCTTCATTTGCTTCAATTTCTTGGTCATGTCCTTTGAGAATGTATGGATCAATGTTTATATTATGTCCCTGTCATATATGACCCTACATTGCCTTACATCTTGCGCCTAAATAACAAAAGCCCTGGCAGGGAACTAGGTCATGAATGCCCGAACCACTTCATATGTTCCTAGATCATCATCATCCTATTGAGCTCGATAAATGTATGTTTTATTCTGCTTTATAATTTACCCTTTTGATTTTAGATTTTCATAATTGTTTTCTAATTCCTCTAGAACTGCTTTCAGATACTTGGATTGTAACATCTATGTTGTGAAGCAATCTATTTTATCCAGTAAAGAAACATGAGGCATAAGAGTTCCTCTTTGAGTATGAATCATTAAATGGGACAATCTTAATTAGACAAAATTAGTCCAAATATTGCATGGTATGCTTATTCATGTGTCCTTCTCTATTCTCTATTTTCTTCAACGCATTCTGTACCATAATTCTCTTTTGAACTCTCCTTATTGATGCTTCCTGTTTTGGGTCAGTCTGAGAATCGTGTGCATCTGCACCTGCACTAGTTCCAAAAAAAGCTTGTTGAGAACTTTGAATTAGGGATAACCATTTAAGAGGTTTTTCTACTGTTTGATCTGGTGCATGACTGTTTGGGAAAATCTAAGGGAGGGTGGGCAATACTCGCTCACCTTTGTAGCATCTAGTTGCTGAAGAAACTAGTTTACACCTATTTTTTGCTTCCTCATGTTTGCACTTCAAAGCAATTATATGTCCTGCTAGTCAGGCTTAGTTCATAGTGTTAGGTTTCAGGATTTTGTTACTTGCTATGTGACTTTTAGACCAACCATTGAAGCTTTATGTGTAGCTTTGGCCCTAGCCTTTCCCATTCTCTGTTTTTCCCCCCTTTGGTAATCATGATGGCCTGTTCCAAATCATGTATAACAGAGAGAGAAAAAAGAGTGGAGGTAAGCGTGATATTTGAAGAAAGGAATCCACGGCCCTAGTTGCATATGCAAAGGGAACAAAGGATGAGATGTGCTGTGCTTGATAATTACCCATCAATCATGTTGCTGGTACTTTTGGCTACCATTTCTAATTCTTATGTTTCACTTGACCAGAACTTTATGTATACTTCCAAGGATGAGAACTCTCAGTTGAAATTCATAGACTTTGGCATGTCTGATTTTCTCAGACCAGGTTTGACTTGTTTTCCAGTGGAAATTGAGTTGATAATCTGTATTTGATACCACTTAGTGTTTGCATTTTGGTGATTTTTTTTATGCTTATTATTGTTTGCGAAGAAAGACTCAATGATACCGTAAAAAGTGCGTACTGATTTTTTTTCATGTTATTTGCCCTTTCTTACTATAATATTGTCTTTGTTTTTCCTTGTCTTGCTTTTTTTTTAATTCACCTGCTTTTGTCAACTTCCTAAAACTGTTAAATCAAGATGTATGGTGTGGCACTATTGAATACCGGTGATTTGGGCACCATTTCATGAAGAAATTGTAGAGCCTTGGCAAGGGTTTCTATTATCAATTGCCATGCACTCTCTAGATTCTAGGATTATCCTGTTGTGTTCGATGCTTTCTTATTTTTGTTATGCAGCATGGAATTAATTAAGGAAACTATTGGACTTGTGTTTGATGTTTTACTTGCTTTGAACTCTCTCCAATAGTTTCCTTAAAAGAATCATACCTCGTAATTCATGTATTGACTTGACCAGAACTTTCTGTATACTTCCAAGGGTGAGAACTCTCAGTTGAAATTTATAGACTTTGGCTTGTCTGATTTTCTCAGACCAGGTTTGTCCTATTTTCCAGTGAAATTCAGTTGATAATCTATATTTGATACCACTTAGTGTTTGTGTTTTGATGGTTTTTTTATGCCTGTTATGGTTTGCAGAAGAAAGACTCAATGATATCGTAGAAAGTGCGTACTATGTTGCACCTGAAGTTCTTTATAGGTCCTATAACACAGAGGCTGATGTATGAAGTGTAGGTGTGATAGCCATATTCTACTGTGCAGAAGTCGTCCTTTTCGGACGCGGTCTGAGTCTGAAATTTTTCTTTGCTAAGACTGACCCAGGGGTGGCACTGGTGTATGTTTGTTTGGTGTCTAATGCTCACAACTTGCATCAGTTACTTATCTCATTCATAGGTGAAATTTCGATTTAATGATTTGTTTCTTCTACTTAATCATGCAGTGTTTGCAAGCTGTCTTGCTGGGTTGATTATACCTCACTCCATGAGCTTTACCTTTTACCTTGATTATTCTGATACCCCCAACCAAAAACATGATAGAGAATCTGAAGGGGCTAAAAGTTCATTATTCAATGATTGCTGCTGACAGTTTTAGTGTCGTCATTTATCGTCTTAAATCTTGCGAAAATAGAAGTTATTGATCATCTTCTGTGTTGCTTTACAAGATGGAACTGTTGTGGTTCATCAGAGGTAAGACGAACCGAGCGAAAGGTGAATTCCTGCATGAGATAAATGATCTGCTTGATCAAGTTCCAGAGACAATCCAATCATCAATACCGACGAAGCAATCCGATGCTAGTAGTAATGGCTAGTTTTAGTACATGATACGAAGAACATCACCAGATAGGATCAATCCAATTTGATCCGTCTCATTGTGATTTGACAGGTATACTTCATAATCTCAAGTTCTTGCATTTTACAAGCATGATAAGTTCAATTTTCGGAACAACTCAATCTGCGGACTAATAACCAATCACGCCATCTTTTTTGTTACATTGATAAGAGAGATTACTCTTTTTACCCACTATAGTCATGAACACTTAACTTTGCGGCATAGAGCATATGCATTTTACCTCGATGACAATAAAATTTGTGGTGTTGCACCACAAGAATTTGGTCAAATATGAGACCTCTTAATTTTGCTAGATTTGTGGACCCTTGATTTTTATTATTACAAAAGATCTGTTTCTGTCACAGAGGAGAGCTAAATGCGAGGAGATATTCTGGGCTCCAATTTACTTAGAAGTAAACCATGGCTGATGCGTCCTTTTCCAATATAGAACTAGAGATTTCCAAAAATCCTTGCACTAGTAAGGAATATTCTCAGCAATTCATTTAATAATGTGACAGCTCTCATTCCATATAGTTGTCAATTTTCTAACCTCAGTCCTGCTCGTCTTCTTTTTCATCTTCTTGGAAGTTCAAAAATGGTTTAAGCAAAAACCATTGTCGTCAATGTTTCGTCACATATTTTGGTGTTTCTACTGTCCAACTAGGCTAATCTGAATCCAGAACATGCAGCTTCAGCCTTCAGGTATGTATCCTGACATATGTGTGTTGTTTACTTCAATGCAGTTTTCCCTTGATCACTATTATGTTATTTAAATGCTTGCAGCACTCATTATGAGAACTACTAATGCTAAATTTGCACGATCAAGTATATCCTAAAGAGTCTAAGACTAGCGGAGCTTCTGTAGGGGTGATAATTTAGTCAAATCTAATAGGTACCCCTCGAGCTATAGGTTTTTAAGTGAAGTTAGCAATATTTTTCGATATTTCCAAGGGTGGGAGGAGATGAATTATTTGGTGTACTATATCTCGTACCCACGGGTTGTGGTCACGGATAGGTACATGCCAAAATTAGAAGGGGGTGGATCCAGGATAGGGCAAGCAATCGAGGTTGCCCCCCCCGACCTGTGGTAAGCTTTAGAGGAATTGTTGGAGTATGCATGTTAGATGTTTAGGTATATGATTAACAATGATGAAACCCGCACCGGCCAAAACTTCCATCTCAGGGGGGGCACTAACCAAGGCAATGATCGACAAAAACAAAAGCTTACAGTTGAGATTAAGTGATTCCATGCTTCTATTTTTAAAGAAAAATTAAAAAGTTATTAAATCCATGCAATCAAACCAAATAACTACAAATTAAGTATAAATCTATTAAATCATGACAATGATTGATTTCTTATAATTTTATAGATTCCACATATACAAACACTTCTTAATTTTCTTTTACCATTTTTTGAATTTTTTAACAACTAGAAATGTTAAAATTGCAATTTTTAAAAAACTATATGGTTTTTAACTATATGGCTTTTATTATAAGCGGGGCAAAAATTGAATATTTTGTAAAATATGGAGTTTTTTGGGTATATAATTTACTCTTAATTTAGTTACTTATAAGTGACATCCTATCGGCAACGTCAACACTTGATTATATACAAAAGTACCAAGATATAAATCAAAATCAACAATAAGGAACCAAATTATAGCTTGAAACGACATTAAAAGCTCTTTCAGGTCTCGATTATGCCATTTGATACCTTCTGCATCATTCGTTAGTTTAAAATGTAGCGATTAAAGAGGAGCAAGTAGCGATATCAAACTTATATTTTACAATAGGAGGTTGATGAGATGTACTTGCTGTAATATTTGTGATTATCCCCTATGGCAAAAATATTCTTATGACCTCTGACTATTAGGTGCTCATCAACCATCACCCTGCCGTGAAGATCCAAGCTATCCTCTAAAGTTTCCCGGAGCCAAGATGAACCCACAAGTTTCCCCGTGCAAAGGAAAAAACAATCTGCGTCGATTAGTCTCCCCGCGGATGTTTGAATTATGGCGTCTGGTAATGTTTGCTGATTGATAGATTGATCCAAGAAAACCCCATTGTGCACCAAATGAATCCTCTTATCTGGAAAATCGGAAGCAATTTCACCTGCAAGCTCCACGCCAGTAGGTCCTCCTCCAACAATTAACACTGAATTTGAAGATTTAAGCTTTCCATTCTCTGCAATAGAACAATACAAAGACAAGTTAGTGTGCAAATACAATGCCTAGTTGCTCCAGCTAGTTTGGAATGTTGAATTTAAAAGTCTATTCAGAACTGGGTCCTGTTTTTTTCGTTGCAGAAACCCAAAAGTTAAGGCTGTGACGAGAAAAACCCAAAATTTAACTTTTGATATCTTGGAAGTAGGTTTAATTGCTCACCAGATTGAAACTGACAGCTTTTTGGACCGCGATCTGGGCATAGGGCGCAGGTGGCCTGTGGCAATAACAGCATAATCGTATGGAATTTCATGGCCATCTGCAGTTACCACATGAGATTCTGTAATGCCGGTTGCAGTGGAAACAACAAGATACACATTGGGAAGGTATTCGTTATGGTTAATCAATGCTCTCTCGGCGAAAGATGGCTCCACCACTGACCTCAAGCTTGACCATGGGATCTCAAAGTACTCCTTCCTAATCAATGCCATTCCATTTTTGTATAATACTTCGAAAAAACGAAAATGAAGTAGAAATTCTAATTGTTACTCAACAGCAGAGCGATAACACCATTTAATTTGCATGGCAGCTTGTTCCATAAACAAATTTGTTTTGCAATGCTGATTAATTACTACTACCCACAACAATTCCAAAACACCCTTTAATATTTCAATATCCCAAGCTGTCCTCTTTGCCCATTCCGGGCCGTTGTCTAAATCTCGTTCCCGTATCATTAAGCTCTTATCGTTGCCTCATGTTCAATGAATTTCCAAACTCAAATTTTATGATTTTAGGTGAACATTTCAACAAAAGAAAACCTGCCCGCAATTACAAAATTCCCTTTTAATTCTTACCCAAGCGGCCAAGCCCACCATCATAGAAGAGAAACCACACAATTGACATTTCTATCCAATAAGAAAGAAACCCTGATGAACAAAATAAAGAAAACAAAGTGCATTTCAAACTAATTAAAGAGAAAAAAAATGAAAGAAGTTAGGGACTTACTGGTCAATAAGGACAAACATGAGCAAAAGATTGGATGGTATATGCAAGAACAGAGCTACCAATCCCACCTCCTACCACCACAACCCTCTTCTTTCTTTTCCCCCCCGTTCCCTCTTTATCCACTGAATTACCCCACATGCACATCTCTCTGCTAATCTTTTATTATTATTTTACAGACAAAATCAAGAACCACCAAGGAGGAAAGAACAAGAAATTGATTTTATGAAATTGATTGGGTGGTTGAGGCTCCATATTTGATACCGACAGGATCCTAAAATTAGTCGACCACATCAGTCAGACAAATGAGGTAGTACTTTTTAATGCACAGCTCATACTGTTGAAGTGTTGAGGTACTTTCTGTAAACCAAAACCGGGCTTTGGTTGGCTGGTTGGTCACATCATTTTTTTTTTAAACTTTGTTGCAACTGGAAAAATAAAATGAAAGTTACTACTGTATAAGCATAGTTTCTTTACACGAAATCGATAGTGTCACCGTCTTAGTGGATTGTTGTCACGGCTGATTTGTCTTTCAGTGGAAACTTACTGCGCATTTAATAGAAGCCCCACCTCCACCAGCAGCAGCAGACTCTACTCTTCTTCAGATCTTCTTCCCCACCAAAACCCATATTTCGCTTTTCTTAAATAAATAACAACCATGGCGAACCAGTTGGATGGATTCAAATTTGAGCAGAGACATGGAAAAGCAAGGGTGAGAATCGCCAGAGTTTGGCGAAACCAATCAATCGGCGGCGGCAATCAATCAATCTCGGAGTGGAACGTCAGCGTCTCCCTGCTCTCTGATTGCATCGACGCCTATACCCGTGATGACAACTCCAACGTCGTCGCCACTGATACCATCAAAAACACTGTACTGCTGATTGATCTCTTCCATTTCTCTTGATTTGATTTAGTTTATGCTAGTATTAGTTTCTTCCCACTACTGGTTTCTAGACGATGATCCATTTGGGTCTAGTAATCTGGACTCCTCTTTTGAGTTGTTTGAAAAAGTTGAGCTGATTTTGGTTGTCATTTTTCCAAATCAGGTGTATGTCAAAGCAAAGGAGTGTTCAACTGAGATTTCTGCTGAGAATTTTGCCATTTTGCTTGCTAAGCATTTTACATCTTTTTATGCGCAGGTACAGTAGTAATATTGTTGATCTCTACCACCTATATGCCTGTTGTGTTGGCTAGTTCATTTGTTTTCTCTCCTCTTTTTTTGGATAGGTGACTGCTGCCATTGTGAAGATAATTGAGAAACCATGGGAGCGTGTGCATATAGATGGACAGCCGCACGAGCATGGTAATTTTTCCAAATCTTGTAAATTTGTAATGTAACGTAGAGTAGAGAGTCATAAGTCAGCACATCATCTTCTACTGGACTACCGCCACCAAAGGGAAGAAACAATGAAACCTAATTTCCAGAAGGCCTTTGCGCCTTAGGTGCGCCTGGCGCCTTTGACAACACTTAATTAACTTTTACTGTATATAGATAGGTTGCAAATTAACTTTTACTGTATATTGCCTATGTTGAAGGTTTTAAACTTGGATCTGAGAGGCATACAACTGAGGCAATAGTAAAGAAGTATGGTCTTTTGCAGTTGACTTCTAGTGTTGAAGGTTTGTCTGTGCTGAAGACAACCAAGGTAAATTTGTCTCAGTTAGATTTTCTATAACCTGGTGTGTGCTTGCGTGTTGAAGAAAATCCTTGTCAGATTTTACTGAATTATTTGAGCTTGATTAGATCTTGTCAATGAGATCGTTGATTTGGATCTTGAACTTAAATGCTTTGAACAGTCAGGTTTTGAAGGATTTGTCAGGGATAAGTATACCGCTCTTCCCGAGACACGAGAAAGAATGCTGGCGACAGAGGTGACTGCATCATGGAGGTATGACTTTCTATCATGTTTGTGTCTTTATGAAAGAGAATAGCAAGTCTGAATGTCAAACTGGAGATGAACTGACAGTCTTTTTGGCTTTGTTTGGTTAGAGTTTATTGTCAGTATAGTTCTGAGATAAATGTGGATGCAGGTACTCTTATGACTCTGTCACAAGCATCCCTCAAGATCCACTTTACTTTAAAGAGAGATGTTTGGATGTGAAAAAGGTTTTGGTTGACACTTTCTTCGGCCATCCTAAGCAAGGTGTGTATAGTGCATCTGTTCAAGCTACACTTTTTCACATGGCAAGGGCCGTGCTCAACAGGTTTTTCTCGCTTCTTATGAAAATACAAACTATGCTCTTCCTGACATGAATTTGTTTCTGATACGTCAATCTTTGGAATTTTCTATTAATTTGAAAATTGCAGGTTTCCTGACGTATCATCAGTCCAACTAAAAATGCCAAATATTCATTTTCTTCCTGTTAATATATCAAGCAAGGATAATGTCATTGTGACGGTAAAGAAGCTCTTTTTTATTGTCTGCTATAGTTGATGTTCGGATGCCAGAGTAGATTAACCTTCATGTCTGTGTATGAATGAATGACAACAAAAGTTTTCTTTAGTTCTGATGTTTGTTTTCTTTTTCTTATTGATGACTCAAGAAAGCTACATCACTTTGTGTTTAGTGTGTTTGGTTCGTAAAGATGTATTACTGGATGCAATGTGTAATTCATTCTAGGCGCCAATGCGAAGTCAAATGCAAACATTACTGTCTCACAAATGCGAACTACCAAAAGTCACTTGGAATATAAATTGTTTTTATATGACTAGATGAGAGCCGGCCTGCTTGAACAATGATTGTGGCTAAATATTGGTCTGTTTGAAACGGGGAAGTGAACCAACATTGTGATCAAGCCATGCTTAAACGGAGAACAAGTAAATTGGGAAATGGTTATGGTTATGGTATAATAAAACCATGGAAATTGATGATTGAGTTTCCTTTAGTGTGCATAATGTGTTGATTTTTAGATGAATCTATTTGCTGAGAAAGGTTAAAACTAACTCATGATGGTTGCGATGTATTTTTGCAGTTTAATGATGATGTATATCTGCCAACAGACGAGCCTCACGGATCAATAGAAGCAAGCTTGAGCCGTTACTGGTCAAAGCTGTAGAAGCTGTTGTAGCACGGATTTGCGCGGTAACTTGTGGTGTTTACTGCTAACCTTAAATCCTTGTCTGTGAGAATAATATTTGGTCCTTTTGCTTCTTCATTCCCAAGTCTGTGACGTATACATAGAATGGTTATGAAATTTAGTGTTCCAACTCTTGATCTACTTATTTGAACTTCAAACTTGCATCATCTTCTTCTTTAAATTGATGTCATCGGTTTTGGTAGATCATACTGTGTGTCAGGCCTGATGTAAATGATCTTGTATGATTTTCACATTAGGGTTCTTCTGGGGGAAATCTTGTGGTGTGGACCCTTTGGAGTGTTGGTGTTTGACCATCCAATGCTTAGGTTTTTTCGTTTTCTTTTAATCGTTATCCTATGTTTAGGTCCTTCTCTTACTGTCGGCTGCAAGTTTTTTGAAGTATATGCGGCATGTTACAATACCACATCGATGGCATTTGTCTATTTTAAAAGGTATATAAATACTGAACATCAAGCTACTACAGGAGCTAGCTTAGTTCCAGTTTCAAGCTACGGTTTCCAGCTTAAACCGGCCTGGGTTTCGGTCTCAGATGTTGCCTAACAATACGATATGTATACCCGCAGTAGCCGTGGCTGGTCACCGTGGCTCAGTGATTCATAATAGTAGCCGGGCCCTTTTTTGCTGCATATCGTCCACGGCGAGCTTTATTCCAGAATCTTGAGTGTTGAACGGACTCGAGTCATCTGCAACCGGCTGTCATATAAAATATCAGGCGTTAAGTAATTATTTTTTCTTGGAAGAAGGTTAGAGTTTGTAATTTACATATTATTATTGACCATATTGTTCCAAGCCTAATACGTACACTAATAAGATAAGGATTTCCGAGCAAGTTTAGAATAAGTAGTGTTTGCGGCACACCGACCTGACAGGAATTAAACTGTATAAAAATATTGGGAGCATTATTACAAGAATTGATCAAGTTGAAGTTGAAGTTGAAGTTGAAGTTCAAGAAACAGTATTAATGGCATCCAATAATAATTTTAATAATATTGTAGCACAGCAGCTGCAGCTGGTTGATAGCTTGGAAAAGGCGTTGCAGGATGCCGAACTGGAGACGAAAGAGTGGGTGAAGAGACTTCCTGAACTGAATCGGAAACGTAGAGACGAGCACTCGAGTTTGATTGATAATCAGAGATTGACATGGAGTTGCAGAAGTTGTCCAGGAAATTGCAATGGTGGAAAGCTTTAGCACATTTCCTACAAAAGGGAAGCAGATTTTTACTAACTACACTCATCTGCTCAGACGACTTTAGCGCCCTTTACCATATATAGAATATGTTATTATGGTTTAAATAATCGATTTTTTAAGACCTGGGTATAGTTAATTTACAATTACATGTTAATCTTGAGAATTTTTTTTTACGGTTGTCGATCGTCTTTTCTAGTCATGGCGATATTAATTTCATTCGGATTTTATAAGAAGGGATAACTCTCATAATATATATTTAGTTTTCTCCATCCTCCCAAACTCGAATTTTAGAATGGGTTAGGGATGTTATGTTTTGAAAGGTTTTACCGAATATGACAAGTATAATTTTTTTTTCATCGATAAAAATATAACAATAAGATCTTCTAAGTTTGCTCCATTTATTTTCTTTTTCTTTTTTTGTGGAAATTTTGTTAATCTATATTCACCTGATTTTCAATCTCATCGGGTTGATAATTTTAAGTCTTATGGAAGTGGACTCTTTCAAGAATCTAAAACATACCATATTTATAGGTAGTTGCTACTCGCTCCTAACATTTAAACCAAGGGACTTGGAAACAATTTTCCAAAAGCTTAACTTCGACGGTAAACGACTTGTCGTTTCTCTAACAATCTTCAGACTTCACCCTCGTGATTGGACCAAAACTTCAGGACAACAACCAATTCGCAGGCTGCTTCTCCGCCCGGAAGTTTCATCCAGTCTCGTCTCCGGTACTCTCTCTCTCTCCGAGTAGTATAATACCTGCATCCTTATTCATTTATCAGAAGAATGGCTTCTCAGGAAACTAACCAATCACAACCACAACCCAAAAGAAGAGCACATTCCTTCACCTTCTACTTTTTATCAACCCTAATCCTTCTGTTAGCAATCTCATTTACTTTCATGAAAACAGATTACTGTTACTACTTCAAGATCCAACTTCTAAAATCAAGCCTAACATCACACCCAACAACTTTTTTTCATAAAGTTTTGCACTTTATTCACTTCAATCAAAACCCCACCAAAACCCAATCATCAAGTCAAGTCACCATCCCCTCTTTTTGTGTTCTTTGGATGGCCCCTTTCCTTTCAGGAGGTGGGTATAGCTCAGAATCTTGGTCTTACATATTGGCACTTGATGATCATTTGAAAAAGTTGAAGAACCCAAGATTCAGATTGAAAATTGAACAACATGGTGATTTAGAGTCTTTAGAATTCTGGCAAGGTTTGCCTTCAGATGTTAGGGATTTAGGGTTTAAGCTTCATGGAACTGAGTGTAATGATAATGAGACTATAGTGGTTTGTCATAGTGAGCCTGGTGCTTGGTATCCTCCACTGTTCCAAACACTTCCTTGTCCACCAATTGGTTATGAGGACTTCTTGAGTGTAATTGGTAGGACTATGTTTGAGAGTGATAGAGTGAACGTTGAGCATGTTAAGCGATGTAATCGAATGGATTACGTGTGGGTTCCTACTGACTTTCATCTGTCTACATTCGCGAAAAGTGGGGTTGATCCAGCTAAGGTTGTGAAAATTGTTCAGCCTATTGATGTTGAGTTCTTTGATCCTTTTAAGTATGAGCCATTGGATGTTCGTGCAGTTGGGAATTTAGTTTTGGGTGAAAGGAATGAGGGTCTGGATACAAAGAGGGAGTTTTTGTTCTTGAGTGTGTTTAAATGGGAGTATAGGAAAGGATGGGATGTGTTGTTGAAAGCATACTTGAAAGAGTTCTGTGGGGTTGATGGAGTTGCTTTGTGTTTGTTGACTAATCCATATCATTCTGATAGAGACTTTGGAAACAAGATTGTGGAGTTTGTGGAGAATACCGGTATGGAAAAGCCAGATAACGGTTGGGCTCCTGTTTATGTTATCGATAGCCACATCGCTCAAACTGATTTGCCAAGAATGTACAAGGCAGCCGATGCATTTGTTCTTCCATCAAGAGGGGAAGGCTGGGGGAGGCCTCTTGTGGAGGCCATGTCGATGGCTTTGCCAGCCATTGCAACGAACTGGTCAGGGCCGACAGAGTATTTGACGGAGGAGAACAGCTATCCGTTGCCAGTGGACAGAATGACTGAAGTTATGGAAGGACCATTCAAAGGACATCTTGTAGCTGAACCTTCTGCTGCGAAACTTGAAGTTCTAATGAGGCATGTGATGACTAATGTTGAGGAAGCTAAGGCCAGAGGAAGGGTGGCAAGGGAAGACATGATTGAAAGGTTTTCTCCTGATATTGTCGCCAGGATCGTCACTGATCATGTACATAATATATTAGATAGATAAGATGACTTGAGAACTGTTCTTTCTAAATGTAGAGTTGCCACAGCCTTTTTATCTGTCATAGAATGTTTTGTTGTTGTACAACTGAGGTTTCAAATTCATACAGGTTCTCAAGTGATTACAAGTATATCGTCCCGCTTATGAATTTTAGTACTAAATTACAGGAAAATGTTCAATTAAATGATTCATTTAGACTTCAGAGATGTTTTGATGAACTGTGCGACTATCTCCTCTGAGCGAACATAAACCTCAGGGCTCAGGCCGCTGTAGTTTGAGTTAATCAACTTATACAAAATTAATAAAGAAAGCAATTTCAAGACTTTTTCGTTCATTTAACTTTAAAATTTAATTTACAACAGTAATGAAATACCAAAGCTTCTTTATTCATTCCACATTCCAATTAATCATAAGAATGTCAGATCAATACAGGAAATATTGGATATGCATTCGACGGACATGACACAATTGCCACGGCTTAGTAGTTGCCCAGGTATAAAGTGATCCAAACAGGTCATAAGTCAAAACTTCGATTGAGAAAGGGAGTGAAGGCAGCCAAAACTTCCTGGTAAACAGGTTTCTTGAAATCTACAGCCTGCATAAAAGCGACGAACAAAATAAATACTACTAATAAACAACCATATCCAAGTATGATGCGAAAAATCTACTTACATGGTCAATCACTTCTTCTGGTGACATCCATGACCACTCCCCAAACTCAGGTTTCTCGGAGCCATCACCCAGAAGATTGATCTCCTCATCCTTTCCGGTGAATTTGAAAAGAAACCTGCAAATTGCATTCATTGATTTTGATTTCAATTCAAATGTAGAATAAGGCAGGAAAAAAAGTGTGAAAAAACAATTGGAATCACTTCACAGAGCAATCCTACGGTAGAAACATTATGTTCTTAGCAGGGTTGAGGACTAGAGATGGGTCCGGATACGAAGTAATCAACTTTCATTTGATAATAACTACTATAGATTGGAATTGTTGGAGATGGTCTTTCTATTTACTCACCACTTCTGAGCTTGACCTTTCCAATCAGACCCCCATTGATGTTTAAGCTTCTCTCTGACATGTGGAGGGAAGTCATATGTAACCCAATGAGGTGCCTGATCAGTGAAACCAGTTAATAAACACAGAAGATGCCCATTGAAGACAGACAATGCAAAATGCAAATTGAACGGAAAGAATTAGGAACGGGAACCAATACGAACATAAGAAGGAGATAAAACCAGTGTTGATTCTCACAACCACAATCACATCCACATTTGAGGAGAGGCAGAGAGCTCCATGTACATGAGCTCAGCTTCCATGGCAGATTATGTTTTGCATTGAATAAAGACAGCCGTAGAAGATCACAGTAAGCATTGAGGCAAAAGATCATGATCTCAAGCAAAATTGATAAGAAAAAAATCAGATGAAATAAGGGAACTTATGGAAGTCAGAGAAAAACTGAAAAAAGGGAACATATAAGGTCCAGTTTTGCCGTGAAAAAGGTCCAACTAATAATAAGGGTCAATGTGATACTACAGCATGAATATGAACAAAATTATGTCGAACATAACTTTTATGAACTTCGCCACAAAAGAGAAAACGGCAAAATAAAAATGGGTATGGAAAGCCAAACCTCTGCCACAACTTCAGCTGAGGTAACCCCTGTCTCTTCTTTTAGTTCTCTAATGGCTGCAATTTTGGGATCTTCACTCTCATCAATACCACCCTGATTCAGAACATCATTAATATTTCACATAAAAAGAACTAGGTCTTAACTACTTCTGGCAGGGTAAGAAACACACAAAACACTACAAGCTTCAGCTTTACCACAATCCAGCCTTACAAAGACCTGTTGACTCTCTAATGACTTTCTCATATTCAATTGAAAAACAAAACATAATAAGGTTGTATATGTTTGTCTATGAAAGTGTTTTTATTCTTTTCCTTCTTACATCCAAGTATAAACTCTCTTGCTTCAGAAGCAGTCACTAAACTTCAGGCAAGGTTTGCATAATATTTTGCATCTCTTACTCTTGCTAATTGAGGCTCTAAAATAACCAAACATTAAAGTTCAATACAGGGATAACATTAGTAGTGTTGTCACTTTTACTTGCACTTAAGATCTGGAGTGACGAAAAAATCCCCACATTCTAGTATATTCTTATAAAACTAGAAACAGAAATTATGAAGAGTATTCCTGCAACATCTACATGGGTACCATGTTGGACCCAAAACACATTTCTTCACTAGTCTGCTACCCTACGACTCCTCCCACCTAAGTTTTTTAAACCCAATACGACAGCATAATTTCCATTGATTTAAACAAATAATGGACCTGAACAATGCTAGACAATATAGTAATCATACAAATTGCTCAACAATTCTCTAAAAACAATGACTGTGGAAAAACAAGCTGGCACATTTCCACACATTCACACATAAAGGTTAAAAAAACAAAACAAACCCACAAAAGGGTAAACATTTCCAGGACTACCTGTGGCATTTGCCAAGCATTTGGTATATCCAGTCGTGAAGCGGCAAATATCTGCACAAATTTCATACATAAAAAAAGCAGTAAGCACTCAAGTTGAACCAATCATAGGTACAAAAACCCACATACAGGTATTTGTCACTAACCTTCTTAGATGGGTTGATTAAACAGATACCAACATTCTTTCTGTACCCTTCAGGAGGGGATTCCATGGAGGAAGAGGATGCGCACACAGACTTCTGGCGAAGGAATGGCAGGCTAGTGAATTTTCGGAGGTTTGGTGGGCAGTTTAGGAAAGAGAAAGTTGGTTTGGGAGGATAAAGGAGTGGACGGCAAAAAAATGTCATTTACTGAAACTCTGTTTACCTTCGGCTGTTGGGCTGATTTCGGACCGGGTTTTAAATGACCCTATTTTCCCGTCGGACGAGTACATTTAAAAAATATTTTACCTCTTAATAAATTCTACGATTTTTTCATACTAATTGATAGATGTATTACTCTTTTGATACTTTTATTTTCTCGTTAGGTATCTTTATCAATATTTCCGTATTATAAGATCTGTAAAAAAAATCACAACTCAAAATATCAAACATTTTTTACTAATTTTAGCTATTCAAATATAATAAAAGTTATAAGGGATAATAAAAAAAACCATCCATTTCATTAATTTGTGTCAATAATAACACTAACTGTATTTCATCCTGGGCGCGTACAAGAACATCATGCGTGACATGATCATATAATAAACGGCCACGCTAACAGAAACCAGCAAGAAATTTGAAACTATGACCCGAACCCGTCGAGAACTGAGTCCGACCTGATCCAATGATTGAAAGAGCATAGCAACGAGTATGGTAGCCGATGCAATGACCAGAGATTTGATGTTGGTGGCAAAGAATTGGACCGTCAGATTCATATCGGATCTAATCTTGGGCGTGCCGGGAATGCACTGCAATCCGTCCGGGCAGAGACCTGGATCCATGTTCCGCGGCCAAAACCCACCCGGTGGGTTGTAAAATGCGCGGAAACCTTCAACGAAAACAAATGTGGATAGTAACATCAAATCCCATATCATCTCCATTCTTGATTTGGTTTTCTTTTGGGTGAAAACTAACAAGGATGAAGAGTTTAAAAAAAAAGTTGATTACGTATGGGAAGCCAAAGGTAAAAAGAAAAGAAAAAATCAAACACTCGGGCGTATCTAATAATTTCTCGTATGAGTGTTTTCTTTTTTTAGATCGACTTATTTTTCGGTGTGTGTATTATCTAGATTATAGCTATGGGTATGGATCATCTCTAACTTAATTCAATTGTCAAGACTGATAACGGTGGCTTTCAACTTCTTTGCCTACCTTTTGATCATGCAGCAATGCAATATCAGGTAAAACAAAACAAAACAAAAAATAATTTTTTGTATAGCTAACGGTGACAGTAATACTATAAGTCGTTTGATAAAGCAATTTATAGAGCACATCATCTCATAAATATGATAGAAGGGTGTCATTTACAACCTTATATTTAATTGATTATTAATACTTAAATTCCATTTTGAATTCATTTCTCAACAAAAAACATATATTATTATCAGGGGGTAATTTCTTGTGGGCAATCAAAAGGCACAGGGGTTTTTCTTCCTAAAAATAATCTTGTTATTAATAAATTAGTATAGTATAAATGGATTTAATTGAAAAAATTAAAAATTGAAGGACTATGTTAAAAGGTTTGCAAAATTTTGGGGGGCTACTCTAATAATAATATTATCTTAAGAAAAATTCCAAAAAACCGTATCACTAAGTTAGCTCCCATACAACCTATGGGGGCATTAATGTAAAATTACTTCTGCAACCATTTAGCATATTGGTCTCACGTAACAATTACAATGGCGCAACCACCCCCAAACCCATAAATTGTATTAATTAACTTAAGTGAGGGACAGTTGTATAATTTTAAAAAAAAAATTGATACAAATTTGAGAAAAAAATATAACAAATATTATATAGTCCATCTCAAAAAGTTATTATGAAAAAAATAAAATAATCAAAAATAAATTGAACTAATTTATGTAGTTTTCCTTTTCCCTAATAATAATAATTATTATAATTATGAGAATTGGTGTAAAAATGAAAGCATCCCAAAATAAAAGATTAAACAAAGACCAAAAGGCCCAACTTCCAACCTAGTCTCCTGTCATGTGAACCTCTCTTTGAATCGCTCCTTCTTGAATTCCATTCAACACAGATCCGATTGCTGCCCTACGTTTTGTACCACCATACATCTAAAAATGGTAACTTCATTTCGTCATTGTTCAAGACGCCTGATGCGCGTGTCGAGACGCATACAAACAATTACAACTTATCACATGCAACAAAAAGGATTGAAGACAGTGGCAAG
>NBIL01133439.1:0-15115 GCA_002752925.1 Viola pubescens var. scabriuscula | reverse complement strand
AGTCATTAAATTAATTATAAATTTTAAAAAAATTATTAGCTAACTATTACAAACAATTAAACAAATTATTAGCTAACTGTTACAAATAAACAATTAAAAAATAAAGTAATGGGCCAGCCCAAAGCAATGGCAAAATAAAGTAATGGGCCAACCCAAAGCAATGGCCAGCCTAGACAAAAGGAAGAAAAATTAGGGGAAGGGGGAGGGGAATGGATTCGAACCCCATCCCTTAAGGATGGAAACCAATAGTTTTACCACCGAAGCAAAGTATCAACTTGATGTATAAATGAATATATATATATTTATATATATAAACATTTTCGGTTCTACCGATTCTACGGTTCGGTTTACGGGTTTTATATTCATAGACTCGAACCGAACCGGAAATTTTCCGGTTCTAAATTAGTAGAACCGGACCGAACCGGAAAGTTACGCTCCGGTTTCTTACACCCCTACTGTTTTCATGCATTTTGAATGGTGATTTTACTGATTTTAGTATAATTTTCATGTTTTTTTGCAGAAAGCGTCCTAAAGAGCAAAGATAGAAGAAGGAACAAGAAAAGAGTCATTTCTGGGCAAAATGGAGTGAACACCTTTCTTCGCTAGTTTCTTGACTAAAAGGAGCCGTCTAGACTGGCAGAGAATCCTACCTTCCGAGCAATACTTGGTGATTGAAGTCTAATGCGATTGCAATTGCTGGTTTATCTGCAGAAGAGTTGGAGTTGTGTCCTTCCTTCTTTATTTCAATTTTGTAGATTTCTAATCGGAGAGGAAGAGTGATCAAATACAATTAGAGTTTAAATAGGATTTCTTTCTTTCTTTCTTTATATAGATATTATTGAGAGAGGAAACTATATATAGTCTCCCTAGGGTTTTGAGAAAGGGACTTCGTCCCTTCTCTTGGTTTTTACTTCTGTTCTCGTATTCTAAAACCAAGCTCCTTCGTTTCTGTGCAGATTTTTTATTTATTCTATTACTTCTTTTGTTTTCTTTGAACATGAGTATGAGTAGCTAAATACATCCTTTCTAGTAGAAGTGTTTAAAGCATGAGCATGAGTATGCATGAGATCTAATCGCTCTTTATTAATCTTTAAATCTGTATTTAATTGATCTTCATAACAATTGTATTGCAATTTCCCTTTGATTTTAGATCTCGCCAATCTATAGTTAATTTGATGCCGCAAGTGTCATTCCTCTTGGTTACGGCAACCCTTCTTAGGTCATTTACTAACCAAGAAGATCGAAGTAGACAGCTAGCCTTGAGAAGCTAGTGGGAAAGGTTAATCTGATTTAGTCCCGATTGACAACCAAGGATCCTAGGTTTAGAGTTGTCTTCCCCTAATCGATCATTAATCAATTTTAGTAAACCCTTTAACCAGCAAGGTGCTAGTTGATTAGGCATCATCTCTAAGCGTACCTGAGGTAGTTTTGATAAATGAGGGAAGCAAGGGTCATAAGTGTACCTTGATCCTATAGCAACTCTGTAGATTGAAGATGAATATCCCTGCATCGATGATTGCTGCTCATGTTTCATAGCTTGCTAGCTTCTACTAGGAAGTTCTCATATTTGATTGTTTCGTTCTTGATATGTGTCTTGACCAAGAAGCTTATTCTTGGCCTAGACTGTTTACTTGCTTTAATTTCTTTTCAACCTTTAGTTTTAAACAAAATCCCCCAAATTTACCTAAGTGTTACAATTGGTCTCTACAAGTATTCACAATAATCATACCATTACTCTCTGTGGACGAACCCCTTACTTCCTATTTATAATTAAACTTGTTCTTAGTAGTGAGTTGTATTTATTAATTATTTTTTACGGAGTCGACACTCATCAAATTTTGGTGTCGTTGTCGGGGATTACGGTTTACTGATCTTTGTGTTTTCTTGTTCATGACCAGGTCTTTTAGCAAGGAATTAATACCATTCAATCCAGAGCTGGCTAGAGCAGAGACAGAAAATAGAAGGAAAGCCAAAAGAAAGCGATTGATACCAACGAACACTACACCAATTTCATCAGCAGACGATCGTCTTGATCAAGAGCACCCTCTTGACTAAGAAGTAGAATAAGAAGAACCAAATCCAAGAATAGACATGGCGGAGCAACCAACTGAGTAGACTCTTAGGGAGTTAAACTGAGGAGTAGAACAAACCACTTATTCATGTATTGATCTACCACTAGTGGATTATGATTGGGCTATCAAGACCAACATCATCGACAACCTGAAAAAATTTCATGGGCATTCCAATGAAAATCCTTATATTCATCTAAGGAATTTTCACTTACAATGTGATGCACTCAAGCCTCGAGAAGTTCCTATTGAGAGAGCTAAGCTAAAAGCTTTTTCATGGTCGTTGGAGGACTCGGCGAAAAACTGGTTCTACAGTTTACCTCACAACACCATCACCACATGGGCTCAAATGTCAACAGCCTTTTTGAATAAATATTGGAATGCAAGCAAGGCTGGAGTAGCTAGAAAGAATCTTATTTCCATTCAGCAGAGAGGGAACAAGAGCTTTGGAGAATACTACCAAAGGTTCAAAGACCTTCAAGATATTTTTCCAACCCATGGAGTAACTGATCAAGCTCTGATTCAATACTTCTATGACAGGATGAGTCAGAAGGACAAAGAGAGAGTTGATGCAGTAGCTAGAGGAGCTTTACAAGATCAAACTCCAACTCGAGCTAACACATTGCTTCAAACCATGGCTGAAAATTGCCATAACAGCAACTCTTCAAAGCGATCTAACTCTATCTCTTCTTTGAATTCAATTACCTTAGAACATCATCTCTCCAATATTTCTAACTTCATGCAAAATATTTCTACAGGTGTTCAAGGCCAAGAAATCAACCAAGGCACAACTGTGAGTGTTTGCGGGATATGTTGCCAAGTTGATCATCACACTAACCAATGTTCCATTTTGCAACCTGCAACACCAAAGGAGATCACTGCTTAAGTGAACGTTGCTTATGGCTACAACCAAAACCAGCAGAACAAATATCCTCCCAACAACAATCCATACTCCAACAACTATAACTCTGGATGGAGGAATCATCCTAATTTCAGCTGGGCCTAGAATCAGCCCCAGAATAATCAAACACCTCCAAACCAGCCACAACAACCACCATTCAACCTCCAAAACTTCATCCCTAGACCACCCCAAAACCAAACTAATGCACCTCTACAATTACCAGCACATCCACAATAGTTACAAATAGTTGGTCCAACCCTTGAGGACACCCTGAGCAAGTTTATTCAGGCCAATCAGGCACACACAAATGCCACTATGGCAGATATGCAGAAGCAAATTAACAAGCTAGTGGAGAGAACCAAGAATCAACATGGGAGATGACCTGCTAGCACGGTGGACATCCCAAGCACATTGTAAGTGCGATTAGTTTGAGGAGTGACATAGACCTACCAGAGAGGGCAGAGATGATCGCATTTGAGCGAGAGTTGAAGACCCCAGAGGAGATAGCAAAGGCTGAAGCTGAGATCATCCTAGCAGCAGAAGAAACCTTCTAGTCCAAGGAAGAGGCCGGAAAGCGGCAGAGGCTGCACTTCAGCAAGAAAAAAAGATGGACATCCCTCCACCTTTTCCACTAAGGTCTGCAAAGACCAAGAGGGAAAATGAGGAAAAGTAATTCATGGATATATTTAAGAAAGTAGCAATTAACATACCTATGCTTGATTTAACTACTAAAATTCCTAGTTACGCTAAATTCCTTAAGGTTTTATGTTCTAACAGAAAGAAACTTGCAGGAGTTGAACAGGTTAACTTGACTCAAATGTTTCATTAGTGTTTCAGTCTAAGCTTCTAAAGAAGTGTACGAATCAAGGAACCTTTGATATTCCATGCAAGATAGGCAACAAGAAAATAGAGAAGGCCTTGTGTGACTTGGGAACATGTATAAACGTCATGTCATTAACAGAGTATGAGAAGCTGAACATTAGAACTATGAAGGAGACTAGAGTGGTCATCCAGCTTGCTGACCAATCCATTATCTACCCCAAAGGATTTTTTGAGGAAGTCCTTATCCAAGTTGACCAATTCATCTACCCCGTGGACTTCTAGATCGTCGACATGAACATGGATCTCTCTTCAAACACCACTAGTGTTCTCTTGGGCAGACCCTTTCTAAGGACTGCAAGGGCTTTGATTGATATGTATAATGGGTGTCTTTCTTTAGAGTATGATGGGAAGATAATTAAATTTAATATGTATGATGCCATCAAACACCTAAGCGAGATACATAGCTTAAATTTTATATATATTTATGAACCCCTTGCTAATGAAGTTTATGAACTTAATGAGACTGACCCACTTGATTTTGCTCTTAGCAAAGGAATTGAAGGAGAAAAGCTAGCAAAGATGAAAAAGGAGCTTGTTATCAGCAACGATCCCTTGGAAATTGTGGATGAGCTCAATGTTGTAGGACCTTTATTTGATTGTACTATAAGTTCTGAGCTTCCACAAGTTTATAACAAACTCTTACCTTCCGTTGTACAAGCACCAAACATAAGCTCAACACACTTCCGGACCATTTGAAGCATGTATTTCTTAGCCAAGAAGCCACCCTACCAGTGATAGCATCCAACAAGTTGATCCAAGAAGCGAGGGAAAAGCTAATGGAAATTCCAAAAGTTGTACATGAAACTGAACCTCCCGAGCCCATGAAGTGGACTGACCCATTTCTTAAATTTCCTATTGTCTACAGTAGCCAAAACGTACCATTTGATATGCAGCAACAACAAAAAATTGAACTTGAACAGCCTCCTGATCCATTTCAATTTACATCTTTAGGGGTTGTCAAGAGAATACCACCCAAGGGTCCTGACAACCTTAGTGCATGGAGAGAATTTGGAGAGGTCGGTTAATAAGAAAATAAGGGCAATGTCAAGCTCAAGACAATAAATAAGGGTGCTGCATGGGAGGCAACTCATGTTTTTACTTTAGTTTGTTTTATTTCGAATAAAGAATGTTCTTCCTCTGGAATCTAATAATGATTTTTCATCTTTCATGATATGGAGCTCGGAGACCAAGAACATATTCTTAGCCAAGCAACTGGCCAAGAAGCTTGATGGGTGTCGAATCCGTCAAAAATAATTAATAAATACAACTCACTACTATAAGAAATTAATTGTAGATAGCAAGTAAGAGGATCGATCCACAGAGAGCAATGGTATGATTTTGTGTGTGTGCTTGTGACGACCAGAAAATAACACTTAGGTGGAATTTGGGGGTTTTGTTTAGAAAACTAAAACTGGAAGTTAAATAAAACAGAAAACTGTCTTGGCCAAGATTGATTTCCTTGGTCAAGACGCAAATCCAGAAACGAGAATCAAATATAAGAGAGAAATTCCTAGTAGAGGCTCGACGGCTATGAGACATGAGTTACAATCATTGACACAAATGTATTCATCTTCAATCTACAAAGTTGCTATAGGATCAAGGTAGACTTATGATCCCTGCTTCCCTCCTGCATCAATAACACCTAACCAACCAGCACCTTGCTGGTTAAAGGGTTTACTGAGTTGGTTGATGATCGATTAGGGGAAGACAACTCCAGACTAGTATCCTCGGGCGTCAGTCGGGACTGGATCAAATTAACATTTCCCCCTACCATTTCATGGATGTCCCGACAGCGCGTAGGTGTCTACTACGATCCCCTTGATCAATAATCCATGGCCAAGCGGAATGACTGTTGCGTGATCTATTCAAGCCTAGAGTGATCAAGTCTAATATCAAACAAAAAACACGTTATCAATAATCACGAGATTAATTAAATGCAGATTCAAAGATTAATAGGATTGATTAGTGACCGAGCCTTGTCAGGGCCGTCAAATATAAAATTTATATCAATCTACTACTAAAAACAAATAAATATAGTTAGCAGTAAAAGGTTCGATCCACAGGGAGAGAATGGTACTAATCTTTACAAGAACTTGAAATTAATTAAAGTAATACTTAGATGCAAAAAGGGGGTTTGTTTGGAAATCATACAAGAAAATAACTAAAATAGTAAATCGGCGTTGGTCAAGGACAAAAGTGTTCTTCATCAAGCCGGAGAGTTGTTGAAGTAGTAAGATAGAAATGAGACAGATTCCTGGTAGAGGCTTAACAGCTAAGAGTTATGAGATACAATCATTGACGCAAAGATGTTCATCTTTAATCTACAGAGTTGCTATAGAGTCAAGAGATCTCTTGGCTCCTATCTTTCCTCCTTAATCAACATCACCCAAGGGCCAATGTGCGTAGGATTAAGGGTTACCAGTGATGCCTTGCCAGTCCAGCACCTTGCTGGTTAACGGGTTTACGGGACTGATAGATAGTCGAATAGGGGAAGACAACTCTAGACTAGTTTCCACGAGCGTCAGTCCGGTCTGGTTCTGATTGATCTTTTTCCCTACCGTTCAAAATCGCTTGCAATTGCGTAGGAGTCTACTTCGATCCCCTTGGCCGATAATCCATAACCAAGGGAAATGACAGTAGCAAAGTCTATCAAATTCCATATTGGTCAAATCCAAAACTAAACAGAAAATACTTTAGGATTAAGCGCGAAATCAATCAAATGCATATTTAAAGATTGGTTAAAATCAATTTGGTCTCATGTAAAACTCAAACTCAAGCTTAAGCGCCTTTACCAAGAACAGAAAAACTTAGCCACTCATATGCCAAATAGAAAACAAAACAAATCTTTTATTAAAATGATGAAAAATCCTCTGTCACCGGAGGAGCAAGGTACGTGAAGCTAAAAATAGAGAATAAAAACTAAAGAATTCGGAATCGGTCGATCGATCCCCCCCATCTCAAAACCCTAGGAAGAGTTTAAATAGTTCTCTCTTCCTAGAATTTTGCTAAGGTGATCCCGGAATAAAAGCTAAAATATTGTATCTTAAAGTGTATCAAAAACTCTCCTCCTCACAAAAGAATAAAAGGAAACAAATCAGCAGGACGTGTCTCAATCAGCCCATGATCAACGCTTCATCGTTAAGGCAGGATCAAATCGTCTGTCGGCATCTCAATCCGCTATCTGCTCCATGAGTTTCTCCATCGGTGAAGGATTAGTCAAGACAAGATTTGTCTTGATCAAGGGAGGTCAATTTGTGTCCTTGGTCAAGGCCAGGTCCTTCTTCATCCTCAAGTTGGTTTGGTCCAGAAATACTCCTCTTCCACCCCTTTTTCGCTCCCTTTTGCTCCATCCTTTATCGAAGGTGTTTCCTGCAATAGTCAGAGAATATCTACTGGAAACAGTAGATTATCATACCAAAAAGGTAGGAAAACTGGTGGTAAAACTACTACAATTTGAGCTCAATCAAACTCCCCACACTTGAACCATGCTTGCCCTCAAGCATAAAGCTGAATGAAAACACACAGTGGAAAACAAGCAAATAAAACAAAGAAAGAAATCAGCAACTCAAATCCTCAACTCAAAATTCAGCCTCAGCACAGGGAACTAAGATCAACTCAAATTTTCTCATTCCATACCAAATTGACAAGGCCTGCTCAAGAGTCAGCAACATCTCACTTGTCACAAGAGGGCTAGGAAAAGTTAACTTAAAGAACTCAATGAACTGGGAGAACAATAAGAGATTATGTTTACCTGTCTGATCAAACGTCCAATTAACACAAGAATGGCTGACTCAAGTAGATGCGCACACAGTGGACAGAAAATAAAGCAATTAAGCACAGAGTGCTACCAAGTCTTGCCTGCTAAGAGGTTCTTTTGCTTTGCAATTTCCTTTCTTTTTCTTCTCTTTTCTAATTTTCAATTTTATTCTCTTGGAACAGCGTTTGTTGTTTTTAGGAAGACTAGTTCCCAGAACTTTCATCTTTGTCCAAATTTTGCTCTTTTCGCAGAGAAATAAAACATGTAAAGCTCAAGAAATGGACACCCCCGGCCTAGCTTGTTTCGCCTGGTAGTAAGGGGTTAGCTAGATGCGCTTTGGGAAGTGTCCTCACAAACATGCAAAGAAAAAGACTTTCAAGCAGTACAGAATTTAAGACTAGCAATTCATTGGTCACTGGACTGTTTGATCAAGACAGGAGTTTTCCACTCTTGGTCAAGAATGTATTAAAGTATTTTCTCCCTCGGTTCTCAAGTTCCGAGTTAACTAGTCCTAAGACTGAAGTGAAGAGTGAGAGCTATCGGTATTGATCAAGGAACCTTGTCAAAAGAGCATGGGATTCAAATCATCAAATGTCACAGTGTTCTAAATGCTAAGTTGAGTCAAAGGGTTTGATTTCTCAAGCAAGTAAGTCAAAGACACACAAAAATGAAAAGAAAATCATGCACAAAAATTTAAAATTTAAGCTAAAACATGCAGTCATGCAAAAATGCAAAATCAAAACACACAAGACACAAAACAAACACACACAAAAATCCCCTCCCCATACTTAGCATACACATTGTCCTCAATGTGTGAGAAGGAAAAGAAAACAGACAAAAATCATGCAAAGGGAAAATAAAAAATATGTACAATGGAAAGGAAAAACCTGAGGGCGGGTCACTCAGACTCAGAGCCTAATTCTATGTTCATCTGGGAAGTTGAAGGGGTTGTTAGATCAGGGTGATCGACCTTGGTGTGGAGCAGAAACTAGAGAATCCAAGGTTGTCTGGCAGATAGTGGAGATTTGGAGTAGCACCTCCTGCATCGTGTCAATGGCATTGTTGTGTCATTGGAGGAGGTCCAAGATCTGCTGCTGCGTTTGGTCTAGGTAGAGGAGGAAGAGGCTTCACCATAGTCTTGGCCAATTCGGGCATGAGGGTTATTCCGGCAGGACTGGTGCACCCTCTGAACTTCTTCCTCGGCTCTTCTCTGTCTCTCAATTGCTCCTAGACAGAATGTCAGAGGCACAATTCGAAATTCCTTGCGGCGGTTTCCAACGAAAAGCCGTTGTGCTAAGGGTGTTGTCCCTGAGGTATAAACAACGTTGCCATTTTTTTATGTTGAAGAAGCCTAGGTCATCCATGGCTTCTATAGTGAATACCCGCTTGACAGGGAACTTTGTCAATCTCATTTTTTCTAGCTACCCCGTCGATCGGGCTAGTACAGTAATGAGAGGCCCGAAGACAAGCCTTCTCCCAGGAGCGCTAAACAGACCTGCCAGCCAGCATCCGAGGTGGACCCTCTTGTTGTTGATCAAGCACCAAAAGAGGAACAGTTTTGGCGTTGAGATAGTGTTGGATGTGTTACCATAAAGCGACATCGTGAGTACACAGTAGAGGATGCGCAGGGCTAGGTCCAAGAATTTCAAAGGCTTGGCCTTCGAGTGAGGGAATGTAGCCTTAGGGTCCCCGATGAATACCCTGTACACTTCTTGGGCAAGCCAATCCTCTAGTACGGAGTAGAAATCAGGTGAGGGACTGAGGGGAAAACCACATAGGGGGCGCTATTGAAGAGTTTGTCGAACTAGAATAGAGTCATATTGTGTTCTTGTCCACACAAACGGTACTGGATCGCTTGTTGTTTGTGGATAGCAGCGTTAAGACCGTTGGCCTGAAACACACCCTCATCGAAAAAGGTGAAAGTGGAGTAGAACTTCGTTATGTACTCATAATAGGTTGGTTCCTTAGGGTAAAAGATGTACTCCCAGTCTATCTGCCTCACCATTAGTCTGACCCTGTTACTGAGGCCGAAGTTTGCCATCAACCCCTCGTCAAGACTGATGTGGGGGATGACTGTTGCTTCTTAGGTCATGTGATAAGAGTCAATTTCTATCAAGGGATCAAATCGTCTGCCGGCGTCTCAATCTGCTATCTGCTCCATGAGTTTCTCCATCGGTGAAGGATTGGTCAAGATAAGATTTGTCTTGATCAAAGGAGGTCAATTTGTGTCCTTGGTCAAGGCCAGGTCCTTCTTCATCCTCAAGTTGGTTTGGTCTAGAAATACTCCTCTTCCACCCATTTTTCGCTCTTTTCTGCTCCATCCTTTATCGAAGGTGTTTCCTGCAATAGTCAAAGAATATCTAATGGAAACAGTAGATTATCATACCAAAAAGGCAGGAAAACTGGTGGTAAAACCACTACAATTTGAGCTCAATCAAGTAGGTCTCATGCAAACTCATGCTCATGCTTTAAACGCCTCTACTAAGAACGATGTACTGAGCTACTCATACTCATGTTTGAAAGCAAAATAAACTATGAATTGAATTCAATAAAAATTCCCTCGTTTCCGAGGGAGCAAAGTATATAGAAAACTGGAATTGAAAACCAGAGGAAAGATTAAAAATCCACGCAGAGGCGACCTACACGAACCAACTCTCCTCTTCCAAACCCTAGGAAGAGTACATATAGTTCCCTCTTCCTAGAAAATAGCTAAAGACGAAAATCCAGGAAAGATAGAATCCTAATCAAAATCCAAATTGTATTTGAAAATGTTTTTGAAAACTCTCCTCCTCACATTAAAAGTCTAAAAAGATAAAACGAGAAACAATTGGACGCTACTCTGATGCTTCCTTGGATAATCACCAACAATCATCGTGGTGATAGGAATCTTCCGCCATTGCTGCTTAATTTATGTTTGTCTGGATAGGTCTTCTAGGAGAGGGATTGACCAAATGAGTCTGTCTTGGCCAAGAGAGTCTGACTGGGCCTGGAAACTTATCCAAAAATCTGTTTGCTCCAAAATAACCCAGAATCTTGCTCATTTCTCCTCTTTTGTGCTCCTCTCTTCTCCAAAGTTGTTCCTACAATAATCAAATGGTTCACACAGAAAATCAATAGCTACCATTCGAAAATCCAATAAAACTAATGGTAAAACCACTACAATAATGGCTCAATCAAAGCTCTAGCTTCAACTTCTGCAACTCAACAGCCCAAACCAGGATGGATGGCCGCTCTTCTAGACCAACAAAAGGAGATAAACAAACTCCTTCAAATCTTCATTGCTACCCAGAATTGAGCAGCTGCTTTGCAAACATCCCTCCTAGAGTCCATTGTCTCTCTCACCAGCAAATTCAACTCTGCCTTCCCCAATGATCAAGCTCCACCACCTTCTACTGGATGACCTTGCCCCAAGTTGTCTCTTTTCATTTTTGTTTTATTTTATTATATTTTCTATTTTTCATTTTCTATTTTTGAGTTTACCTCTCCTACACATTGAGGACAATGTGTCCAATAAGTGTGGGGGAGGGGTTTTGAGTCTTGTATATATACTGTGTTTATGTGTTTTTGCACGTGTTAGTTATTTTTTCCAGTTTTTAGGTTTAACTTTTAATTTTAGCATGATTTTCCCTTTTGATTTTTGTTTGTTTCTAGGATAAACCTTGCATGTTTTGTGTTTTCACTGTGATGCATGAAAATCAGAACCCATAGTTTCTCTTGAAAATTTACCTCAACACTTTAAATGCCATGACACTTCACTAGTTAAATCCATATTTTATTAACAAGGCAACCACATGTGTAACATGTTCAATACTAGTAACTCTTACTTTTCACCATAGACCCATGATTAGTTTAGCTTGGAGCTTAGGAGAATTGTTAAAGGAACACTAGAAAAACTTTCTTTGCCACGAAATTGACCAAGAACGTTGTTTTGTCACGACTAATAATAACTGGACTGTCAAGAAAAATATAGAGTTGTCAGTCTGTGATTCTGCACTGCCTGAAGAGTCTTTCAATTCCTTGCTTGTGATTGTGGACACCACTAGAACCATTGGGGTTGCACGGTGTTAGTAATTCGGTATCATCACCCCTTAAATAGGCTAAACTCCCCGAAGTGCATTTAGCTAATCCCTTATTACCGGGCCGAACAAGCTAAGCCGGTGGTTTCCAATGCTTGAATTTTATGTGCTATATCAACTGTGAAGCAAAGAAAAAGAAAAGATTCAAAGAATGCACCGCCAAAAAAAAAAGGAGAAAAAGAAAAAAAGAAAATAAAAAGTGTAAATAAAGACTCCAATGTGGGCAAAGAAAAGGCCTCAATGTAGGCATGACTTGGCAACAATATGTGCTTACGTGTTTAAATTTTTGTCTTGTGGAATGCGCATATGCTTGTGTCAGCAACTCTATATGTTTCTGGATTAATGGCTACGACAAATAAAATGTAATCAAATATTTTATTCCTCCAACTGTTTTCTTAAGTGCAAGGCTGACTATTATGGTGCTATTATGATGGGTGAGATGTTTGGGGTATTGAACAAGGCTTGTTAATTTAGGATGGGTTTCGAGAGTGAAATGTCTATGTATTTTCTGTGTTGAGGCTGATCTTTGAGTCAAACGTGGGTTACTGGTTTTGTTTTTTTTGTGTCTTTTTGTTTTTGTTTTTGTTTGAATGCTTGGGGGCAAGCATTGGTCTAAGTGTGGGAATTTGACTGAGCCTAATTTGTGGTAGTTTTACCATCTGTTTTCATGCATCTTGAATGGTGATTCTACTGATTTTAATATGATTTCCATGCTTTTTGCATAAAACAATCCTAAAGAGCAAAGATAGAATATTTTGGTAGAAAAGTCATTTTTGGGCAGAATGGAGCAAACACCTTTTTTGGTTGGTCTCTTGACCAAGAGGAGTCGTCTAGGCTGGCAGTGAATCCTACCTTCTGAGCGATACTTGGTGATTGAAGTCTAATGCGATTACGATTGCTGGCTTATCTGCAGAAGAGTTGGAGTTGCGTTCTTTCATGCATCTTGAATCGGAGAGGAAGAGTGATCAAATACAATTAGAGTTTAAATAAGATTTATTTGTTTCTTTCTTTTTAGAGATATTATTGAGGGAGAAAATTATATATAGTCTCCCTAGGGTTTTGAAAAAGCGACTTCGTCCCTTCTTTTGGTTTTTACTTCTTTTCTCGTATTCTAAAACCAGGCTCCTTCATTTCTTCACAGAAATGAAGGATTTTTTATTTATTCTATTACTTCTTTTGTTTTCTTTGAAGATGAATATCTCTGCATCGATGACTGCTGCTCATGTTTCATAGCTTGCTAACTTCTACTATGAATTTCTTATATCTGATTGTTTTGTTCTTGATTTGTGTCTTCACCAATAAGCTTATTCTTGGCCTGGACTGTTTACTTGCTTTAATTTCTTTTCAGCCTTTAGTTTTAAACGAAATCCCCAAAATTTACCTAAGTGTTACAATTGGTCTCTACAAGTATTCACAATAATCATATCATTGATCTATGTGGATGAACCTTTTACTTGTTATTTATAATTAAACTTGTTCTTAGTAGTGAGTTGTATTTATTAATTATTTTATACAATCACGATAATTGTTCAAATTAACTATTGATTTAACCCGTCTGTTTATTTAAACTTTTGCAGTGGTTGAGTAATAGATTTCACTCGCACTACCCTGCGGTGCGCTCTGTCTTAATATTAATCAATTGGATTTTTTAAGTGATATATAATTGAAATTAATTTGATAATTTTGTATTTTTTCATTTTTTAATTTGTTCAATGTTTGTAATACTTATATTTGTTTTGGCTTCAACTGTTATTATTAATAACTGTAAGATTTAAAATAGTTTTATGGTGATATTAAATATTCAAAAAATAGTAAGCACAATTTGAATAATAATTCCATAAATAGATGCTTGGGAAAATATTACAACATTCAATAAAATATGAAATTCAACTTACAACTGAAATAAAACTACAACGATAATTATAAAATATTATGAAGTATATCGACAATTTGATTTTTTTACCTATATTAATTTTATTAAATAAAGAAAAAGAATTAAATTAAAAAAGAGAAGACATGATTAGCATGATTCATTCTAATTATTTGAAGTTTTCTAACCCACATAAATCTTATTAAATAAAAGAACTAAATCAGAAGTCAAAAAGAAAAGACCTGATTGAAATAGGCTAACGTGCATGAACGTTATAAAGTAAAAGACTAATAATTTTAAAATATATATGATGATTATACTCGAAAGAAATCACTCAAAATTGTCAATATATAAATTTATGATGTACACTAATTGTCAATCATTTCAAGTTAGAGACTCACACTAATTTTATAAATAAAGAAATTGAATTGGAAATTAAAATGAAAAGATAGGTTAGCGTATTTGTTCCATTTATTTGAACTTTGCTAATCCGCATAAATATTATTAAATAAAAGAAGTGAATTAGAAGGTATAAAAGAGAAGAGTTGATTGAAGCGGGCTAACTAGTATAAAAATATTAAATAAAAGATGTGAATAAAAAGGTAAAAAGAAAAGACTTAGTTAGAATATTCGTTGTATTTATTTGAATTTGGATGACCTACATAAACCTAAAAAAATTATCTTAATTAGAAGGCAAAAATAACAAACTTGTTTGAAGTTGGTTGACCCGCATTTGTATTTTGTTAAAGTTCTAAAATAATATATTTGAATTTTTGCAACAAAAAAAACTGATTTTTTATTCTCATTTTTTGAATTTTTGGAACTTTTTTTTTCAAAAAAAAATACTTTTGTTTTGAATTTTCATTTTTGGATTTTTTATATTATTTTTTTCTAATTTTCTGAATAAAAATTTTAAAATTTTTTTTATTATTTTCTTAAAATATTATGGGTAAAAAAAGTTTGTTATAATTTGTCGGGTAGATATTAAACAGTAACGAAGCATCACTTTACCCAGAAGAAAACTTTAATCCAAGAGATAAACTATATTACCCAAGGAATAATGACACATGTCAAAGCTCGTTGCTCTTAGTGGTGCCACATGGACACCACATAGGAAAGAGGGTGCCAAAAGTGGGAAAGTTATACTATTAGAGCACTTTTAATATCGGGAAAAAATATCAATGATTAATTAAATTTAAGGTTGAGATTTGACATACTTGCACATACTTTATACATTGTCGGTCCTTAACATTTCTTAAGATGCTTGTTTTAACCCCAAATTTTTTTTTTCTCTCATCTGGTCCAGACAGTTTTCTCCGTCTGTCGATTTCACCCCGCCGTGACAATAATCGTTAACGAAAACAGACTCTGTTAATTTTAAATATTTTTGCTGACGTAACGTATCATGTAAGACGCCACGTTAGATTTATAAAAAATATTAAAATTTAGCAAATAAGAAATAAAAAAATGAAAAAAATCAATTCAATTCTGCGAAAAAGAAAGATAATAAAATTAAATTATGTAATATTTTTTAAAGAATTATACAAAAAGTAAAAAAAA
>NBIL01133434.1:0-10302 GCA_002752925.1 Viola pubescens var. scabriuscula | reverse complement strand
TAATCACACAAGGAAATTATTAGTTGATCAAGCTCCTAATTACCCCAAGTGAAAATATAATTAAAATGACAAGCAATTAAATATGACAGCAAGAATATGTTAAGCGCATTTAGGCCTCGAATCTACCCCATGCAGCCCTTGAATTACCTTTGCTAAGAACTAAAGATTTAGCTACTCATGCTTTAAGATAAATAAATCATAAATATAAAACTCATAATAAGTAAAGAAGCAGATTTAAGGGAAGAAAACTTGATTACTAAAGGCCAGAGCAAGGCTCCGGTTTGTTACAAAAAATGCTTCAAGCCCGGCGGCTAAGGAGAAGGATGCTAACAAGAACTAGAGAGATAAACTAAGAGAAATATCTAAGAGTACGTGTAAAAAAATGTAGTCTCCATGCTACTGCCCTAGAAGTCCTATTTAACCTAAAAATTATAAGTACAAAATATCTTTTAGCTCAACTAGGGGACAAAATCCATTTAAGGAAAGCCTTACACAAAGCAAACATGCTCCTTAAAGCAAAAAGCAGAAAAGCACAAAGCTGGTGCAGAAGTCTGGTTTGCCCAACTTTGGTAGATCGGGAGTAGGCCTTGGCAGACTCAAGGGCTGACTTTGGAGAGAGAGAGATAAACTCTGGGATTTGTGCAGAACTCTCTGAAAGGTGTCTGAGGGGACACGTGGAAATGCCACTCTTTACTCTTCGGGGTCTCGAATAAGGAATCCTTGTTGGGACCTTGAAGGCTATCTTGGTGTCAGGACCTCGACTTTGGTCTTGAAGCTCGAATTTGCACAAAATGCCCCTAAAACTTATGTTTTCGCATAAACTCCCTTTCTAGGCTTAGATCTGCAATAAAGATGAAAACAATGGAATACTAGCAGAATCGTGCCCTAAATCAATGGGATAATAGAGGGGAAATCACGCTAAAACACATGTTATCAGCGTTCAACCCAATCCCGCCAAAATAAAAGCCATACATGACATGGTATCCCCAAGGAGTGTTATCGAGGTCCAATGACTTACCGACAGGGTCATTGCTCTGAGCCATTTCGTTTCCAAACTAGGCGAGCGATGTCTCCCGTTCTTCAAAATCATCAAAAACAAGGCCCTGTTCGGATGGACGAACGACTGTGAAAAAGCTTTCTCCGGCATAAAGGAATATCTCTCCTCTGATTTATTGTTAACACGGCCAGAACTCAGAGATACCCTCTTCCTATACTTGGGGGTAGTAGAAGAAGTCATAAGCGCTGTTTTAGTACGAGACGACAACAGTATCCACAAACCAGTCTATTTCATCAGTCGAGTGTTAAAGGATGCAGAATTACGATATTGTCGTATTGAGAAAGTCGCCTTTGGCCTCATACAAGCAACCAGAAATGGAGGAGTTGCAATTAGAAATCCGCAGCGATTCAAAACTAATTGTAGATCAAATCAATGGGCTGGCCCAAGCCAAGGATCCCACCATGATCCGATATCTTGAGACCGTAAAACAACTATTAACGGAGGTCACCGGTAGAGGAATCCACGTCTCAGTTACCAACATACCCAGAGAGGAAAACTTAGAGGCGGACGAAATCGCCAAACTAGCCGCAGACCCAGACGCTATTATCCCGAAAGATATCTTGATCGAAGAAATACATACACCATCATTCATGGAAGAACAACTTGCCTTATGCATCGAAGATGCAGCCAACGATTGGCAGACGCCAATAATCAACTACTTAAGACACAAAACGTTAGCCACCGATCCCGCAGAAAAGATGAAGGTTCTCAAACAGGCTGGAAAGTGTTCAATGTACGATGGGGAGCTAATTTGCCGATGTTTCACACACCCAGCCTCCAAGTGTATATCGGCAGAGGACGGTCTCTACACTCTCCGGGAAATCCACGAAGGTATCTGCGGAATGCATATTTCCGGAGGAACAATGGCTGCACAAGTCCTTCGTGCTGGGTTTTATTGGCCCACCATTCGGAGAGATAGTGATACATTCGTCAGAACTTGCAGAAGTTGTCAACAATTCGCAAAAATACCTAGGCAACCGTCTACGGCAGTCTCTCCGGTAGTCAGCCCATGTCCCTTCGCACAGTGGGGAATCGATATTGTCGGGCCCTTTCCAACAGCTCGATGTCAGCTCAAGTTTGTTATCGTCGCAGTAGACTACTTCACCAAATGGGTAGAAGCAGAAGCTGTACCCAAAATCACAGCGGAAAAGACTTGGCAATTCTTCAAAAACCAAGTCATCTTACGGTTTGGCATTCCCCAAATCCTTGTGAGTGATAACGGCACACAGTTCACCAGCACCTACTTCCGGGAAAATTGCGTAGAGTTAGCCATTGAATAAAGATTCTCCTCGGTAGCCCACCCTCAAACAAACGGCCAAACGGAAGTCACCAACAGAACCATCCTGAGTGGCATCAAGAAAAATCTAGAAGGAGCTCGCAACAAATGGGCGGAAGAATTACCATACGTCATGTGGGCCTACAGAATGACAACTAAAGCCAGTACAGGAGAAACCACCTTTGCAATGGCTTACGACACTGAAACAGTCACCCCAGTCAAAATAGGAGCTCTCAGCCTCCGTATCGAATACTTCAACGAAGAACAGAATGAAGATAGGCTGCGAGAACAACTTGACCTACTACCAGAGTTATAAGAACAAGCAGTGCTGAAAATGGCGATCTATAAACACAAGATGGCTAAATACCATAACCGACGTGTCAAAAGCCGGCTCCTAAAAACAGACGACCTGGTACTCCGGAACTAAGTCCCAACTGGGACGGACCTTACCGGGTCACAAGGGTCATCCGAAAAGGAGCGTACCACATAGAAGAAATGAATGGCACCCCCCTACCCAACTCTTGGAATATCACCAACCTAAAGTTATATCATTCCAGAGCGGATGTATTGTTCGCAAAATCTAAATAAATAAACAAACACTGTGGACGTAAGCCTTACAAAGCCGAACCACGTTAAAAAAACATACAAGTGTTTATTTTCTACTTACAACTCATACAAATCAAAAAACGCACCAAGCCTCGTAAACACCAAGTGTCAATAAAACCACACCACAAGTTACACAAAACATCACTACACGAGCTAACGGAATATATCAAGTAACGGACCCCTTTCAAAAGTATCCGATAAAACCCCTTAAAATTCATGAAAAATCCATTTCCTTAACGGTGGAGCTTTCTCGTTAAGGACGAAACATCAAAATGCCACGAAACATCAAAATTCCATGACGGTGGAGACTGCCTTCTTAAAGTTACCGGGTTATGAGAGACGTCGCCCTTTGGCTTAAACATACGTGCATAACTCATGAAGACCCGCCTTTAATCGAATGGTGAGTAAAACCTTGAAATTCCATAAAATTCCATCTCCTTAACGGTGGAGCTTTCCTGTTAAGGGCGAACCATTGAAATTCCATAAAATTCCATCTCCTTAACGGTGGAGCTTTCCTGTTAAGGATGAACCATTAAAATTCCACGAAACATCAATCTCCTTAACGGTGGAGCTTTCCCGTTAAGGACGAACCATTGAAATCCCATAAAATTCCATCTACTTAACGGTGGAGATTTCCCGTTAAGGACGAACCATTGAAATTCCATAAAATTCCATCTCCTTAACGGTGGAGCTTTCCCGTTAAGGACGAACCGTTGAAATTCCATAAAATTTCATCTCCTTAACGGTGGAGCTTTCCCGTTAAGGACGAACCGTTGAAATTTCATAAAATTCCATCTCCTTAACAATGGAGCTTTCCCATTAAAGAGGAACCATTGAAATTCCATAAACTTCCATCTCTTTAACGGTGGAGCTTTCCCATTAAGGAGGAATCGTTGAAATTCCATAAAATTCCATCTCTTTAACGGTGGAGCTTTCCCGTTTAGGACGAACCATTGAAATTCTATGAAACATCAATCTCTTTAACGGTGGAGCTTTCCCGTTAAGGGCGAACCATTGAAATTTCATAAAATTCCATCTCCTTAACGGTGGAGCTTTCCCGTTAAGGACGAACCATTGAAATTCCATAAAAATTCCATCTCCTCCACGGTGGAGCTTTCCCGTTAAGGACGAACCATTGAAATTCCACGAAACATCAATCTCCTTAACGGTGGAGCTTTCCCGTTAAGGGCGACCCATTGAAATCCCATAAAATTCCATCTCCTTAACGTTGGAGCTTTCCCGTTAAGGACAAACCGTTGAAATCCCATAAATTTCCATCTCCTTAAAGGTGGAGCTTTCCCTTTAAGGACGAACCGTTGAAATTCCATAAAATTCCATCTCCTTAACGGTGGAGCTTTCCCGTTAAGGACGAACCATTGAAATTCCATGAAACATCCATCTCTTTAACGTTGGAGCTTTCCCGTTAAGGACGAACCATTGAAATTCCATAAAATTCCTTCTCCTTAACGGTGGAGCTTTCCCGTTAAGGACGAACCATTGAAATTCCACGAAACATCCATCTCCTTCACGGTGGAGCTTTACCGTTAAGGACGAACCATTGAAATTCCATAAAATTCCATCTCTTTAACGGTGGAGCTTTCCCATTAAGGACGAACCGTTAAAACTCTATAAAATTCCATCTCCTTAACGGTGGAGCTTTCCCATTAAGGACGAACGTCACGAACTGTTAAAATTCCATGAATCCCATTAAACGAAATCAGACAATGGAATTTGGGAAAATAAGGCAAACCGGCCATCAAATAACAAATACTAAAGTCATCTCTTTATCATTCATCCGAAAAACATAACTAAAACAATGCGCTTTATTACGAAACACTTATTCCACTAAAACAATGTGTAGATATCAGATTATTGCAAAACACCAGTCATATATATTATTTACCAAGTCCTTTCAAATGTCACAATTATTCCACAAAATCCGAAGAATACATAATAATACAAATACATATCATGGAAAAGGAACGTTACATCCACCAAAATGATTACAACAACGAAAAGAAAAACCTATCTATCTCCTCCGAAACTTCATATCATCTCCAGCGAAACTTCACAGCATCTTCACGCAAAGAATACAGAAACTTCCCCAACTAAAGAACTGTTGGTGATATGCCCAGAAGATAAGCACAGAGTCCCTCAAAACCCTTCAAAGGCAATGTAAAACTCGGAGCCTCATCGAAAAGAAATGAATCAAATGGGCACGGTCAATAACCGAGATAGAGTAATATCGGAGCTTGCCCGTTTGTATCACATGTCGAATTTGGGTGAGGCCAGATATACAAGCAGAAGAACAACTCAGCACACGACAAGGCATCACCATCATTCGAAGGAGCTCATCAGGAAAGTGGGCTCGAGCAATCAAAACACCCCACCCCCCGATACACCCAATAACGAATGATGGCCCACATAAAAGCCCATCAAGCACCGAAAAAGTGGTAACCTGTGCCAACCAAGATGCGGAGCCCATCATGTGGTTTATCCACTATATAGGATATTACGATATCATCACAACACCCCGCCTCACCTCCCTCTTTAAGGTCAGGATTCCGAGTAGAGTTGTCCCATGGGTTTCCCTAGCGCAAGCAACCAACGCCCCACACGCAGACAATCTGTCTATCCGACCCACGTAATGTGAGCTATCAGAACTTTTGTCCTGACTAATGTGAGCTATCGGAACTCCCTTCACTAAAATCCCTCTCATTTCACCCAAGAGCCCACCAAGATGCCTGAACAGATACCTATGGAACCCCTCTCGCTGTCCCAACAGACCCCAAGTTGAAAACAGAACACTTTGATCTCTCTCTAGGCCCTAGCACGGTCCTAACACTCTCTTTAGCATTTTCTTTCTCTCTCTAAAAATACCTGTGAATTTTTTGCCAAAAAGAGCAAAGTACGTTGAGGTATTTATACTCGCAAAAGTCGGTGCGGGTGGTCAGCAACATAAATTCAAATACCTAGGGAAGGAACAAAACAACAGTGCAAACCTCGAGAATCAATAAAAACACTGGAGTACCTAGGGAAAAGGAGTAGCGATGGGCTCTAGGAAAGGCCAACTAGCAACATAGAATTCCCCATCCCAAGACCGTAAGATTAAAAGAAAACAAATATCAGGTCGGCTTACTGGATAAATCTCAGATAAAATCTACAACCATCACACGTTGAATGGATAAACTCCTCATGATATCCCATCCCAGCAACATCACCTACATTGTTCCGATACCTCTCAAAAACACTAAGGAAATATATATCCCGAAAACCAACAAACAACCGAAAACAACACATGCATCCAACGAAACCAAAGTAACATAACCCCAAAAAATGGAACCAATGTTAAATATACCACAAACACCAAAATATGTTCCGAAAAATAACAAAATCATCACATCCAAAAAACATAAAAAATCACCTAAAATCGAAAACATAAATTTATCTACTCTACCCTATCGGCAACATTCTCGCCAGCTATGGCCAAAGGTTCTGTAACAGAAGAGGGAGAACTAGGAGGAGTCTCTTTGTCGACATCCTTCAAATAGGTATCCATAAAAGGGTAAAGTTTCTCCTCATCGACCATCTCCTCACCATAACAATCGGAGAGAGCATTCATAACCGCAATGATAGTTTTCTGTTTTCGCCTCTCGACCAGCGCAGGAAACCCTTCTATCTCACGATTATTATTAACAAGGAGTTGAGCCAAACGATCATTCTCTGTCGAAAGCTCCACTTCCCTTTTTTGGAAATCTTTCTTTTGCTCCAAGAACTCGGCCTCCTTCTTCCGGAAACTCTCCCTCTCCCTTTCCAGATCCGCGTTAAGTGCCCTGATAGTAACATCCTTTTCATGAGATAAATCCCTCTCCTTTTCTATCTCCTCCTCATAACCCGCCTGCAGGTGTTGAAACCTACAAAACGTTGAAAATAAATCTACCTGGAGATGAACAGCTCGGTCACCGATAGGAATTTTAGTATCGGTGGAAAGATCCACCATCTTAGATAAAATCTGCACTGACCGAGGATCTTCAACAAATGGCTCCGATATCCTCATAGCACGTAAGCCCTGGGAACCAAACTCCCGCATATCCACCCGATGCGTCACCTCTCCGTCAAGACCTCGAGCTGAAAGTACCACAGTCATATCACCCGAACTAGAACCATCTATGCCTAGAAACACCGAAGAAGAGGAACTCTTAGGAATAAAAAATAGTTCCACAGGCTCAGACACCAATCGAGAGATAGGATCCAACGAGGCCCCTCCAAGAGGCATCCCACTCGACAGACCAAAAATAGTTGGATCCATATCGGGGTACGACATTAATGCAGACCCACCCCTAGAAGAGAAAGCAATAGACACAAGATTCGGAGAGAGAGCCTCTTGCACCGATACCACCCCAGTCGGGATACCATTTACCATTGTTAGTGCTTCGGGCATTTCAGCGATGGTTGGGAGGACGCCACTCAAGGAATCAACCTTTCTCTTCTTATCCCTAATCGATAGAGCTTTCACAAAAGTATCACCCATATCGCCTGTCAAGGGAGAAACAGACGCGTGAGAACCCGATAACCTTCGCTCACTATCAGACGGGCCCTCTCTGATTTGCAGGGGAGGCAAGACCACCGATTTGTTCTTTCTTTTCCTCTTGGAGGAAGATTTGGGAGACGATCCGACAACTTCCTCCACCACAACACCCGAAGCCCGATTCTTCTTCTCACATTGCCTTATAAGTGCTTCCGGCAGCCAGTCTTCGGCGAGATCTACGAAATACAACGAAACATCAGAGTTAGAGGAGAAGTCAACAAGATAAATAGTGATAATACACTTACCAAATTTACATTCCGATGAGGGAATGCCGATAGCTAGGTCGCGAACGATAAAGGGAGTTTTCACGAGTAATAAATTTTCAACCTAAGCCATGGAAGCCTCCGATAACCCATGAGGTTTCCTCCAATCCCTCTCAAAAACACGTTTGTTAAAACCAGACCTCCATATAGCTTTCGGGAAATTTGCCACGAAAAACCTATCCTTCCAATGTTTAATAGAAGACTCATATTCTTGGAAGTTTCGAATAAAGGGAGCACCATTTCGTCTAAACCATGAGGCAAAAATGTAACCATACTCCTCCGACAGAACAACTGAAAAAACCACTTAAACAACCTTAATGAAGGGGGAGAGACATCGTTCAGTCGATAGATTTCAAGGAACGCATAAATAGAGCACCAAGCGTGGGGAGTTAGCTGAGTCGCGTCCAGATTCAAATCATTCAGGATATCGGATACTAACCCAGGGAGGGGAAATCTAAACCCGTAAGCAAACATCTTCGTATACATGATACGCTTAGTCTCCTTTAACCTTATTGGCCCGACTGAACCATCTAACCGCTGCTCCGGTTTTACCACCCCAATGACAACTCCTTCCGGAAACTCCGCGCCATAACTAACCAGAGCCTCCGCGACTGCCGCATCGGTGGTTAGCACAGAAGGGGTTTTCTCCATTTTCTCCTCACCCTTGCCCTTACCCTTAGACCTCCTTGAAGAAGTAGCACGAGGCATATCGAAAGCAATAAAAGGAAAACAACGAGCCAGCTTAGAGAGAGGGTCATAACAAATACCTGACAGATATGACGGCCGAACCAAACCAACGAACGGAGACTAATCGAAGCTTCACGAGGAAAGAAAGACGGCGAAATAAGAAAAACAGGGAAGACAGCGAGAGTGCGAAAAATATAAAAGAAAAAGACAAACCCACGAAGGATATATGTACCACTAACCCCAAACTCATCGCTGTCAAAAGTAACCTATCATAAGACACCATTCGACCCACGAACCAGTACCAAACAGACACGTAGATAGACTTTTCGTATAACCAGACTCTTCAAAAAATAAGCGGTTTTCACGAAACCCTAGAATGATTTCCCAAACGTTCCCAAAATGCTTCCCTAAAATCTGTACACAACCTACGAGGCAACACAGTCATCAACAGTCGTAGGAAAGAGACAAACCACGAAGCGCCACGTCCAAAGGACAAGACGCAAGATAAAAGTCATACCTGACAAGCATTTAATGTGAGATCCTCCGTATAAACCAAAATCGACTTTTCCGTTAATATAATTCGTGATATCGATAACAAAGTCCCATTTTCAGTAACAACACTCCTGCAACACATATCACGGACTATACCATTATCATTGGTTTCAAAATCCATGGTAAGGGTGAGGTTCTCCCACTATCATAACAAAAGATTAACAAAAATAACTTACCGATAGATCATTCCCGCTACATGCTCAACAATAATTCATTAATCAAACAAACAAATCCATAACGACAAGGCAACAATAAATAACAAAATTAGATTCATTAAAGGGCCATACGACATCTATAGAGGAAAAAGGCAAAAATAAAATATCACTCTTCTTCAGACGACAAGTTCCCAATATCTGCTTCATCTATAGTTGCAACCCTCTCTAAAATAAAAGGTACAACATCGGCAGGGTTAAAATTGGCCTTAGGATAGCAGTCCAAAAATCCATCAGTCGTAGTAGTTATCATTTTCCTCTTCCACCACTTTATCTTATCCGGAACAAACCCTAGTTCATTTTGCAAAGAAGAAACCTTTGCCATCTCGGTAGTAATCTTAGCCTCAAGCTCCGCTATCTTCGCATCATCGGTTTCTTTCTCCTTTCGAACAACTGTCAAATCCCTCTCACAACCCTCTAAGGACTCTTATGTTTTCTCGTGAAGAGTAGTAAGACACCGGTTCTGCTCACGAAGCTTTCGGTTCTCACCTCGAGACTGAGCAAGTAACTTTTCTGTCTCCTCAAACTGAACATCAACCGCTGCCGATAAATGCCAAACTGATGACAAACCGAAAATAATTTGTTGAAAGCCTGCACACATTGTTCTTCACGAGATAACAGATGAATCCTCTCAATATCAGCTAGAATATACAACATATCTCCCACAAAGGAAGCCATTTGATCAGTCAAAAGAGAAGTGCCTAAGCCTCGCATATCCAATCGATGGGTAATACCACCACTAGGAGTATTGGAAAGATGAGCCACCGGAGCACAAGATGGATATCGTAGCCGTCTTTCGGGGATGAGACTTTCCCTAAGAGTAAATAAAAGCTTTACTTAAAAACAAAAAGCAACAAAACGGGGTCGTTTTGACATTAGGGAAAATCAATGAAATTGAAATCAGATTCAATTTGATTAGAGCAAGTGAGCAACAACAGAACAACTACCTCTCCAGCAGAACAACTACCTCGCCATAAATGACCACATTCTCTATCTCTTGTTGTTGTTCTTAGTTTGGATATTCTCATGCTTTCTCCTCCGCCATATCTTCAAGAAACCGA
>NBIL01133418.1:0-16351 GCA_002752925.1 Viola pubescens var. scabriuscula | reverse complement strand
CTCCTTGATTGGACAACTGAAGAGCACGACAAGCCTTGAGGAGTGGCTAGTGGTATACCGTTAAAGGCCTAACGGTATGCCGTTAGCTTCGCTGATGAATTTGCTAGCCACAATGTCATAGCTCGTGGCATACCGTTAGTGTCCTGGCGGTATGTCGCCAGCTGCTAACTCTCCCACGCCTTCATGGTTTGCTAGGGCTTGCGCGGGCTGTGTGCCGAGGCTTTTCATGCTTTGGTCGGTCTTCTTATGAGCTTGCTCGCCATGGCTTGTTGGGTCTGTGTGGTGGATATGTGCTGGAGCAGCCACGCTCGTATGAGGGAGATCTGGGCTGAGTTCAACTCATAGTGGTTTAAGATGGTGCTAACCATGATGTGAAGAGGAAGACGGAAACCATATTGGAATATCCTAGTATACAGTACCCTCTGATTACCCCTCAAATCACTATTCAACCTAATGTTGCTAGAAGCTACCAAGACATCATACTGATCGGGGAAGGAAGCCCCAACAGCATCTAATTCTGCCCTCAAATCACCTACATCTGTTATTGCAGTAGGCATTTTCTCAATCGCCATCTCAGTATGACCTTGGGGTTTAATCTGGGGTTTGGCATGAGGCATGTTGACTAGGGATGACAGAAATAGAAACTGGCACAGCAAAAAGAGAATGGTGCTGATAAGTACCTGATAAGGAGAACAAACACCGGAATCGAAAGATTTGCCCGGAATCTGGGAAACGGAAAGTTTCCACAGGAGCATTGAGGGCAGAGAACGGAAAGGAAGGTGTTGTGAAGAGGATGGATGAGAAATAAAGTACGAAACAGAGAAAAAAGGAGACATATATCTCGTGACACCTCAGTGCCTATTGAATACCCTACTAAAGGGTGACGCGTGGCGTGAAGCAAACGGTAAAAAGACGCGTGGCAGTGTGCGCTCATTTTTTTGCCTTGATTAAACCGCGCCTACAAACTCTTCAAATTCAAATTGCTGCTTCAGAATTTGAAGCGGTATGTCACATCTGCCCTTGAACAGTTACTTTAGTTTTGCATGGACAAGAAGCGGCCACGTGGCATAACACCTGATGAAAATAATCATCACAGCCTGTGCAACATTAATGATGGATTTCAAAGTAGTTAATGCGCCATCAAATCCATATACAGAGCACGTGCGAGATAATGGAAGCCCTTGGTAAACACTCAAGCTTGTTTCCGTTTGGGCCTAAGGGCATTTTGGGGTAATCATCACCAACAGAGGGGTCCCACTAAATATGCCATCCGGTGTGCCTCACTACAGATTGTTTCTGCATTGATATATGTTCTCCGCAATAACCACAACGGTATATAACGGCCATACGTCATCAACGGGGGGGGTCCGCTAAATAATCATTATTTCGATATATACATCTACTCAGTAGCCAGGACCATATACCGGCTCTTGCCAGGTAAGTATGCCTCCAGCACTGAATATTACTCGTATAATGCACCATTTGTATGATTTATAGGGGAAACTGATACGATCCTAGTTGCCTAAGATGCGCACAATGACGATTTGATCTAGTTCAAGTCTGGATTTCAATTGCGGAAATAGGATAAACTCCACTTGACGAACTTAGACCTCTTAGCAACCTGTGCTAAGCAACCTAATCGATTCAAGAGAGGTTTCTTGATCAAATTCTAGACCTAGACTCAACCTATGAGAATCAACCTAGTGTAAACGATTCAAGGAGAATGAGCTTTTGGGTTTTACTTGAGCAATCAATTGAATGTTCGGACTCAATTGAAGACAAGGTTCACGCATGAACAAATTGGAGAAAACTCTCGCAAGTATAGTTTTTGATTAAAAAATCAGAACCTTACAATGAAGCGTTAGCTTCCTTTACATAGTCTTGACCTAATTCTTGTAGAAATAGGACTTCTAATATTCCACTTATTGTAATTATTAAATAAACTAAATAATAAATAAAATAAGAAGTCTAATAATTAAAACAACTTAAATAAAATCCCAAAACGCATGTAAGTTGCATTTTGCTCCTCTTCCTCCAAGTCGCACTCAAAACGCATGGAGACTTGCGTTTTTCTCCAATTCCCTCCAAGTTGCACTTCAAGCTTGCGCAACCATGATCAACGTCATGAGTCTTGGAGTCTTCTCTCGTAGCACGGTCTCGTCGAAGCTAGCCTCGTGTTCCACCTCCTTGTAAATGAGTAAGGATAGCTTCATTTGTAACTTCTTAGCTCTCGCTCGAGTGATCGGTCCTACGGGTGCATGAGAATGCAGCACATTAGGGTTTCTTTGGTCTCCTTGCGCGCTAGGGTTTTCGCGTGCATCGTGGACTCCTCGCGCACGTGGGTTTCCTGCGTCAACCGGGTCCATATCATCCCCTCCCTCTTCAAAAGAATTCATCCTCGAATTTGCTCCAGCAGCATCCTCGATGAAATCATCACCTACATCAAACAAGGTTAAGTCAGCAACGTTAAAAGTACTACTCACGGAACCATACTCACTTGGCAGTTAGAGTTTGTAAGCATTGTTGTTGACTTTCTCAATGATCTGAAAAGGACTGTCACCCCTTGCGGACATCTTACCACGGCGTTGGGCTGGAAATCTCTAACGACGTAAGTGCAGCCACACCCAATCACCAAATTTGAAGGAAACAATCTTCCTCCCTTCGTTCTGCTTTTGCGCCAACTTGGTGTTCATTCGCTTGATGTTAAGCTTGGCTTTCTCATGCAATTTCTTCACCAAATCTGCCTTCCTTGCACCATCTAAGCTACAAACATCACTTAAAGGTAAAGGAGTCAAATCCAACGGTGTCATAGGGTTAAAACCATAAACAAGCTCAAAAGGCGAATAATGAGTAGTCGAATGAACAGATCGATTGTAAGCAAATTCAATAAAGGGTAAACTCTCGACCCATGTAGACACATGCTTACTAACCAATGTACGCAATAATGAACCCAAGGTTCAGTTCACTACCTCTGTTTGACCGTCGGTCTGTGGGTGATACGAAGTAGAGTATAGCAACCTTGTACTTAGTATCCCTATCGCTGACAATAGATAACGGTACACCATGCAAACAGACCACTTCTTTAAAGAACAAATCAACAATATAAGTCTCATCATGAGTTGTGGCACACAGAATGAAATGTGCCATCTTAGAGAATCGATCTACGACTACGAAGACAATATCTTTACCATGTTTATTCCTAGGCAAGCCGACGATAAAATCCATGGACAAATGGGTCCAAGGATGAGAAGGTACCGGCAGAGGCATATACTCGCCATGGTTAGCAACCTTCGATTTGGCTTTACGACATACAAGACAATGCGCAACGATGCAGACTACATCGTGTTTCATATGCGGCCAATAAAAGTGCTCCTTAAGGGTTTCTAGTGTCTTAGTCACACCAAAGTGACCCATTAAACCACCACTATGCAATTCATGCACAAGTAAATCACGCAAAGAACAACAATGAATGCATAGGCGTTTATCCTTAAATAAGTATCCATCAAGCTTATAAAATTTAGATTCACTCCTAGGGATGCGAACGTTATAGACATCACCAAAATCAGCATCAGTAGGGTACAATCCAATTATATGGGAAAATCCAAGAAATTTGGTACTAAGGGAAGTAAGAAGCGCATACCTGCGAGATAGGGCGTCGGCCACTATATTTTCCTTACCTTGTTTGCATCGAATGGTGATACGTAAAGGACTCGATGAACTCCACCCACATTGCATGACGTTTATTGAGTTTGTTCTACCCCTTGAGGAACTTTAAACTGAGGTGGTCAGTGTGCATAATAAACTCCTTCGGCATCAAGTAATGTTGCCACACCTTCAACGCTCGCACCAGCGCATACAACTCCTTATAGTAGGTAGGGTACCTCGACTGCGCATCCTTCAATTTCTCGCTAAAATAGGTGATTGGCTTCTTTTCTTGCATCAACATAGCTCCAATACCTATTTCACTCTTGTCACACTCAACCTCAAACGCCTTCTCAAAATCGGGTAAAGGTAAGACCGGCGCTGAGCAAAGTCGTTCCTTAAGCATTTGGAACGCTTCATCTTGAGGTTGTTCCCACTTGAACTCTACATTATTTTTGGTCAGCTCGTTCAATGGGGCTGCAATGGTGCTAAAGTCTTTGACGAAGTGTCGGTAGAAGCTCGCCAATCCATAGGACGATCGCACATCGCTTGCAGTTTTAGGAGTAGGCCACTCCTTGATCGATTTGATCTTCTCCTCATCTACCTATACGCCGTCTACACCATCAATAAAACCAAGAAATGACACTTGCTCTAAAGTGAAAGAGCACTTGGTTAGCTTTGCAAATACTTTTTGTTCTCGTAGTGTAAGAAAGACATCTTTAAGGTGCGAAACATGTTCATCCATCGATTTGTTATAGATAAGTATATCATCAAAGTACACAACGACAAATCTACCAATAAAATATCTAAGCACATGATTCATCAACCTCATAAACGTACTAGGTGCATTACTTAATCCAAACGGCATTACCATCCATTCATACAATCCGTATTTAGTTTTAAATGTCATTTTCCACTCATCTCCCTCTTTCATACGAATTTGATGGTAGCCACTCATTAAATAAATTTTATAGAATACTCGACTACCATTTAATTCATCCAACATATCATCTAACCTAGGGATAGGGTGGCGATACTTTACCGTGATTTTGTTGACTACTCGGCAGTCAACACACATGCGCCAAGTGCCATCCTTCTTCGGCACTAAGATCACCGGCACTGCGCATGGGGATAGACTCTCCCTCACATATCCACAACTGAGTAATTTTTCCACTTGCCTTTGTAATTCCTTCGTCTCCGTGGGGTTACACCTATAGGCTGGACGATTAGGAATAGTTGAGCCGGGTGCGAAATCGATTTGATGCTCTATGCCACGGATTGGAGGCAAACCGAGTGGCATCTCGTCAGGCATCACATCCTTGAATTCCTGCAAAAGAGACACAATATTGACATGCAAAGAATCAAAGGTTAGGGTTAGAAGCGTTTAGACACAAGGATCTAAAATAAAGCAACAACAATTTGCGGTTAACGCCAATATTTTTCTGCACAAGTAGTGCTTTCCTCACTTCGCTCCCTTTGGCATATATGCTCAATTTCTTTTTATTTTCCTCTCCTTTTTATCTCTCAATGCCACTCTCTGCATGCTTACTCTTTTCATGCGAATGTTTAGCTCTCATACACTCACCCTCTGCATGCTTACTCTTTTCATGCGAATGTTTACCTCGCATACACTCACCCTCTACATGCTTACTCTTTCATGAGAATATTTATTTCTCACACACTTACGCTCACTCTCCTCTACATGCTTACTCTTTTCTTGCGAATATTTATTGCTCACACACTTACGCTCACTCTCTTTCTTTTTAACACTCAATCTTCCTTTTTCTCTCTAAATTTTCCTTTTAATTTCAAACTCAACATAGGACTTTTCCAGCCACAATTGATCTTCGAGAACTTGAGTCGGTGTCAATGGAGCAAGCGTGAATTTCCTCCCGTCTTTCACTAGCTTGTAACGATTGCTTCTTCCTTTCTTGATTGGCCTCTCTATCAAATTGCCACGGCCTCCCAAGTAGGATGTGACTCGACTGCATTGGTACCACATCACAAACGATCTCATCATGGTACTTGCGAATTGAGAAATTGACCAACACCTGCCTCGTCACTTTCAACTCACTTCCGTCGGTCATCCATTGCAACAAGTAGGGTTTCGGATGCTTCTGAGTAGTTAGCCCCAACTTATCAACCAATAGGGTGCTCGCACAGTTTGTACAACTCCCATTGTCGATGATCATGGAACACATCTTGTCAACAATACATCGGGTATGAAATAAGTTTTCCCGTTGTTCCTCCTCACATGTTCGGGCTTGACTTGCGCAATCAAATTGCGCCTAACCACCAATGCAAGAGCATGATCGGCTTCCATTACTTCATCATCCGAATCATCTACTGTCCTATCTTCTTCCTCACTCTCGGGCTCGCCTACCACACAATCCTCATCGGAATAATACTCCCCGTTGTCCCTTATAAGTAAGGCACGTTTGTTACCACATTCGGACTGTCGATGGCCTCTCCCATGACACTTGAAACACACAATATCCTTCGTCGCCATTCTTCCTTGAGTCGTGGAAGGGTTGCTGCTATTATTGTATGTTTTTTAAGGTACACTTGAACCATTTACACCCTTGGTGCCATAATTAATGGGTGGCACTTTAGGTGGTGCAATCGCTCCCTTGATTTCCTTCGTCCAAGGTGCCTTCTTCCATGTTGTAGCTCTTGTACTACTTGTGGTCGAAATAGGAAAAGAACTTCTGAACTTTCGGTGTTTCTCTATTTTGATGGCTAAGTGCAACATCTCCTCTAACATAGTATAATGCGTTAGCTCCAATGCATTCGCTATCTCCCTATTCAACCCACCGAGAAATCTCGCCATTGTTGCCTCTCTATGTTCTTCTACTTGCGCTCTAGCTAGCACTATCTCCATCTCATTGAAATAATTACCCACACTCATGCTTCCTTGGGTCAAGTTCTGTAACCGTTGATGAAGGTCACGTTGAAAGTAGGATGGAACAAATCGCCTCTTCATTAGTGCTTTCATCTCTTCCCAAGTTCTAATCGGTCCAAGTCCATCCCTGACTCTCTTTTGTGTCAATGAATCCCACCAATGTACAGCGTAGCCACTGAATTCCACGGCTGCCAAGATAGGAGTCAAGAGGTCTCTTGATTCTATAGCAACTCTGTAAACTAAAGATGAATATTTCTGCGTCAATGATTGTATCTCATAACTCATAGCTGTCAACCCTCTACCAGGAATCCATCTCATATCTGTTTTACTACATCATCAACTCACAACCTTAATCAAGAATATTTTCGTTCTTGACCAAGGCCGATTTACCGCTTTAGTTATTTTCTTGCATGATTCCCGAACAAACCCCCCTTTTTGCACTTAAGTGTTATTCTAACTAATTTCAAGTTCTTGTGAAGATTAGTACCACTCCTTCCCTGTGGATCGAACCTTTTACCACTAGCTACATTAATTTGTTCCTAGTAGTAGATTGATATAAATTTTATATTTGACGGCCTTGACAAGTCTCTGTCAGTACCTGAGATGGTTTTGCTACAGGAAGGAAGTAGGAGTCATAAGCGTACCTTGATTCTATAGCAATTTTGTAGACTAGAGAGGAATATTTGTGCATCAATGATCAAATACTTATGAATCGTAACTTTGCTTTAGCCTTTACTAGGAACCCTTTTTTCCTATTTGTTCGTTCTTGACCTGTCTATTGACAAAGAATAATACTCTTGGCCTGTTTCTTTTTATTTGATTTTTCAATTCCTAGTTTTTAAACAAAAACCCCCCATTCACCTAAATGTTTAAATCTGGTCTTTTATCTTGTTCTAAGTCAACCCATTCTTTGTGGATCGAACCTCTTACCACTATTTGCAATCTTTTGTAGGCACTGATAAGTTGTATTTATTTTTGACAGATTCGACACCCATCATTCTGACGTAGGAAAGTGGCAAAGGAGTGGGGAGTAAGTAAGAGTTACTGGGAATTAGGGAGTCGAGAGTGACTCATTAACGTGAGTGATTGAGGAGTTGTATAGACAATTGGTAGGGGAGTTTTTTCTAGCGGGAGTTTTTCCTTCTTTTTGCCACTCTCTTTCAATAAATATGTATTAATTTTTCTTTACTATCTACTAATTATCAAGTCTCAAAGTTATTTGTTGGTAACACATAGCTTTTAAAATTAATTTCTTCTCATTTAAATAATTAAAATTTTCATTAATATATAAAAATTAAATTAACTATACAGTATATATTATACTTTCATTAATAAAGAATTAAATTATATTATACATTATGTATACATACAACTAAGTTATATTAAGAAAAATTCAATCATTTCATTTTAAATAAATTAGTTGTCTAGCTCTTTTAAATATCATTTGAGAATTTATTTAAAAATATTTTTACAATTATTCTTGCAATAAAAATTTAATAGTAATATAAATTTTTAACTTATTAAATTAAATTGCTTCTATTGCGTGGTGCAAGCTTTCCCTCTATTTACTTCCCAAATGTTTATTTTTTAGTTTATTCTTTCATTTTCTAATGTGTTCATGGCCCTTTTTGAAATCAAACAACATGATACGGTGCCAAGAGGACCGGTCACGGGAAGCCAACCCTTAAAGATGAGCGTAAATCATGCCCAAGGCAGAGGAACAAGCGCTAAATCACTGCATCGCCTAGGCCTAAACGCACGGAACTCACGGGATGGCCAAGCAAGCCATGAAGCCGAGGTGCGTCTAACCCTTGCAAGTTAGGAGGACACGCTCACAAACCCAAGGCCTCCCGCAAAGTCGAACTTCCACAGCGTGCGTAGCAAGACCTTGACAACAAATGTTACACCTAAGAGGGCCAATCACAAAAAGATCATCTTGTGTTTTGAAGCCAAGACGAGTCACGAGCCTTCCAAGGCCAATGATCGGGTTATTTTGGTAATCGCACATCATGTCAAGTCCAGCACAAGCCCTAGTCCGCACACGAGAGCCATCTTGGAAGAAGCTGAATTTTCAGCATTTTTGGGCAGTGCTTAACGTCATGACGTTGAGGAATTTCACTTTGGCTGAATTTTGGCCGAAAATTAATTTTGGCCAAATTTTGGAGTTTTGGAGGCAGTGGCTCCCACTAACTTCATGACGTTAGTGTCTGGACCAAAATCGCCAAAATTCATTTTCGTGGGCTTTCAGCCCAATTTTTTATACAAACTATAAATAGCTTTTTTCTTCATTTCTTTCTCCTTAGCTGAGACTTTGTGTGTATTTTGTTGAGTTTGAGATTACTCCTCTCGATCTCCCTCCGGGAAATCTATGTTTGTAATCGTTTGATGATTTTTGTGCAATCAAATTGTTTAATCATCCATAGAACTGAGTCTTAATCCTTGGCCCTCGGCTTATATCTTGATTAAACAACCAATTTGTGTGAGAGATCGATGTGCGCTTTACTTGCCGACTTCCGACTTCGTGATCTCCAAGTTCCTTGATTGTTCGCTACTCCTTGCTGTGCTCATCTTCGTCCTTTCCATCCGTCTTCTTGTTCCCGGTAACTTCGTTCCTTTCCATCACTCTTTCGTGTTTCTTGTCCGCTGCATATCTATGTCTTGTGTTTTCTCCATTTTCGGCCATGGTTCTACTAGCTAACTCCCTTGGCTAGGTCCTCCAATAGCTCCATATATTATTCGGCTTACGTACCCTAGGCTGGATCATATCATTTTCGCATCTCTTTCTTCTTTTTCTATTATCTCCTTACTTATTTTATTTTTATTTTTCTTTCACCTATTTTTTTAAAATATGATTATTTAAAGTATTATTATATATTTCAAATGAAATATTATTTACATGGGTTAATGTTATTTATTTTAGTTTAATATTTTTAGTAATAAATATAAGTAATAAAGAGTTTAAAAATATATTAAACATCATAAATGAAAATAAAAGTGACAAATAAAAGATAAAACTTATTAACCCTTCCTAAAATAAATTCATTGGTATCATTGGATTAAATAGTAAGAAAAATATAAAAGGATTAAGTGAAATAAATAATAAAGAGCTACTCAAAATATATTTATTTATGATATAATCATAAATAATTTTAAGGTTAAATTCATGTTTAAAAATAAATTAGAAAATAATAAATTGTAAGATTTATTATGTTTGAGTGAAATAATAAATAAAGTTGAAGACATTAGTTTAATAGAATATAACGTATTGGTATTCTTATATTAAAATTTGAGTGAAATACTTTTACACATGAACTTTACATATTTACATTATAGAGATAAATTAGTGTACGAAAATAGAAAAAACATATATGAAAAAGGCCAACATCAAATATAATCAATTTATAGAAGAAAATAATTAACGATTAGTATTCAATCTTAAGTAATTAAAATTGATAAGAAAATGTTATAGTTTTAGATTAAATGTTTTGATAAATACTTCACTTTGTTTTTTTTCAAGTACTTTTAAGAATAAAATTCGAGGGAAAAACTTTTTAAATTTACCCTAATACTATTATATTATTATTATTTTGTGTGAAATGCTTTTCTATTTAATTTTTGTACATGTCATAAACCATCTTCATATAAATTCCGCACGTCTCAAAATAAGCTAGTATATAATAAATGGTGAAAAAAAAATGACCAAATAAATTAGTTCTCCTACGAAACAATTCCTCATATGATATCTTTAAGACTTTAACCAATCGCTGAGTAACAAAAAGATACACCCTTACCTTTACATCAATTTACGATTACCCCTAAGTTTTGCTTTATACATAGTTTTTTTTTTAAATCATACGCTGATCCGGTTACTACAATGGGTGTCAACTACTCTGAATTCAAATCGGGCATATAAAATATTAAAAGATGGTAAAGCTTTCTTTTAAAAAAATTAACAAAACTGAATTCTCAGAGCTAGTAAATCCTCCTAAATCCTAATAAATAAGTTCATAACACATTACTTTAAATTTGTCACATATTAACAAATAACATTATAACAATTCTAACTGTACTCTAAAAAATAACAAGTGCAATTTATACTCGTTAAGTTTCTAGAGTTGACACAAAATTTAACCTTCAAATTCATTTTGAGACATCCTTTTATTACTCATAATGCTATGAGTTAGTCTTCTGAGTTTAGAGCTAGTAGCTAAGAGTCTTCGAGTTAAGAGCTACTTATTTTTCGACTTAACTGCCTTTGTTCGCTCCTTGAGTTAGGACGGAACCCCGAGGCAAGGGACTGAACTAATCCGATTAGGGCAGGACTGAAGGTGAGTCAATGTCAGTCAGTTAATAGCTCCTTGTTCTGAGTTATGAGTTAGTGAGCTTGATGTGAGCCTTCGGCGAGTGAGAATATGTCCTCAAGTAGCTACTTTTATTGAGGCTTTTCATGAATGAGCTATCTTTATATTAGAGAGAGGGCTCTGTCCCGCCCTGGATACCTCCTGCCCGGCTAACACCAGCTCAAACTCCTTGATAAGGAACACCTTGATCGTGGACGAGGGCAATTACCAGCTGTCAATAATGGATCGAATTATTGCTTGATAGGCTCAGACGAGGGAAGCAATTCAGTCTAGCTTGTAACGTTAGTTAATCTTGACTTTTTCGAAAAAATGATTTCATGATATGGAAAATATGTTATTTCGTTCGGGTTAATTTGGTATAGGATAGGTTACTTCAGGTCAGATTGGAGAAGTAAAAAATAGGGCCATTCTGAGTCTATTTGGGTCGGTTCTAAGAATAGGGTTATTTTAGTTCCATTTGGGTCGGTTCTAAGATTATGGTCAAGTCGGGTTCACTTGGGTCGGGTATTCGAGTACTTTCGAGTCAGACCTAGACCCATAACATGGGACAATTCTAATGATCGGGCCTGATTTTTAAATTCAGTTTGGTTACTCTACTTTTTCAGTTCGATTCATTGTCAATTCGGACACTCGGTTCGAATTTTGAGTTTCGGTTCTTTTTTGCACAACTCTAGTTAAAAAAAAATTAAACCTTGTGACACCGAGCTCGTCGGCCCATTTACAACTCTCTCAAAATACATCTACTCTCGGGTCGGAATGGTTGGTTACGCTAAAAACCCAGCCCATCAATACTAAAGCCACAAATGAAGAAGAATTTTATTGTTGTAAACTGATAAGAAGACGCTGCTGCATTTTATCCAGAACTTGATTTCTTCGTCTCTACACGTTGCACTGAACTTCTGCTACTTCCCTCTCTTTTTCTCTAACAATGTCTGCTTCTTCTCTTTCTACCTGTTACCATCTGACATCTTCTCTTCCGCTCCCTTCAAAATCCAAGATCTATAGCACCAACAACGTTAATTCGAAACTCTCCTCTTCTCTTTTCTCATCCCCCATGAGCTTCTCTTCAAACCCCAACATTTATCTTCAATTCTTCGACAAGACCAGGAAAAATTCCCCAATTCTCCTCTCAAAGCGTCTCTCCGTTATCGCAATGGCCCCCCCTAAACCAGCTGGAAAAGCCAAGAAAGGTATTCATACCCTTTTGGGTTTTCTCTGTAAAAAACCCAGTTGTTCAATTCCCAATTTCAATTTCAGATGTAATGGATGGTGGTGTTTTTATTTTACGTCTTGTCTTGTTAGTGATTGGAATGATAAAGCTGGCTCTGGAGGCGGGAAAGGCGACTCCTGCACCTCCTGTTGGTCCAGCACTTGGTTCAAAGGGTGTTAACATAATGGCATTCTGCAAGGATTACAATGCCAGAACTGCTGACAAAGCCGGTTATGTCATCCCTGTTGAAATTACAGTCTATGATGTTAGTTCTTTCTCATTTTTCTTTTATTCTTTTTTCGGTGGATGAAGATTCTTGTGGGTTTTACAGTTTAATTCTTTTCGTTTTCCTTTCTACTTTCAGGACAAAAGCTTCACTTTTATTTTGAAGACGCCACCTGCTTCCGTTCTGTTGCTTAAGGCCGCAGGTATTTTAGCCACCAACTGTTTGATGTTTGTACATTTGTTGTACAGTCGTTTTATGTTCAGTTGTGTATGCCCTATGCTCTCTAGCTGCTTATGACATAATTTATCTCGTCGCTCAGTGTTGTAACAAATTTCTTTTGGTTGTCTTGTGTTTTGTTGGTCCCTTACTTGACCATTAATGTCTGTATAAAATTTCTTACTGCAGCAGGAGAGTGTAAGGTTGTTATGTGTTCAGAAACATTACACAGACATGAGAGCTCTAGAACATTATAAAAAAATAATGTTTATTAAAGTTTGTTCTTTTGATACTCGGACTGCTTCTTGATGAAATAGGTCGGAATCTATAATATTGTGTCATGTCTGTCCAACCCTTTAATTGAAAAGACATTGTTTGCGCTGTGTATTCTTTGGACTTCTGTGTTACCAAAGTGAGTAGGCTCCAGCAATATGTGCGAGCTTTCAGAGAATAGGTTTCGAAAATTGTTGACCCATATAATTAATCTTTTCTTCTTCTATGTTCTTAACTTTTATCAAGTTACCTGAAGTGTGCTCATAGTGGCATCCGTACTTCCCTTCCTTTGGGTCCCAAATTCCATGTTCAACTTAGGCTTATCCCATCTTGGCATAAGCCTTTTCAGATCCGGTCTGGTAGCTGTTGGAGAGTTATTTATGACCAGACTAAGCTTAAATGATATGATTACCTGTAGATTGTTCCTTGCAATTGGTGATTTTATGTTAAGGTGGACAGTGGGAAGGGATCCAAATGTGCTTACTTCATGTTTTCCCGTTTAGGTAATTAATAACATGTGAGTCTCGACTTTCCTGATAATGAGAAATGGATGATATCCCCAAACTGAACCCCTTTTCCCTCCCCAGACTTGTATTCTTGAGTTGGAACATTTGTTAGGCTGGCTGTTATTGAACAGAAAATGTTGAAACCTTTCTCATTGATGTATTGATAGAATGATACTCAATGAATCAGCAGTAATGCCATGGCTATCTTGTCTCATTTAGACATGATTTTGGCGTTACATGTTTAATTGAGAAGCATATATTTAGGTTTTGTTTGATAAACTCCTAGATGGAATAAAATGCGGTGACATGTTATAGCAGTCTTGTAGGTTAACCCTTTAAATTCTCCAGGAATAAATGACACACATTTTGGATTGTTGTTTGCTCCTGAACCACAGAAACTGAGAAAGAGGACTGTTTTAGCACACCTGAACTTGTTCATGTCGAAGTTCCCTATTCAGCTTATATATATTCACTAAACTATTTGTTCTGTAGTGTGATATGAATGCAGTTTATTCATCTCCAGAATGAACTGCGCTCACTTAAACTGACATGACATAACTGAACAATGGTGAGACTTCTGTTGCAATCATGCAAAGAGTTTATAAACATCCATATCTGACACTAGTTTATAAAATTACTTAGAATTCCTATTTTATACCTATTTTTCTTCAAAATAACCTGCAAAATAGAGGGAAGACCATTTGATCTACTCTAATGATCTGTATTGCTGCCTCTAACTAAGCCATTGGATCTGTATTCTCATTTTTTAAGCTTAATTTGTTAAGTGTACCATTATTGTTTTACTGAACTCTTTGTTTTGTTAGGAGTGGAGAAAGGTTCTAAAGATCCACAGACTGAAAAGGTGGGGAAGATTACAATTGACCAGTTGAAGACAATAGCGGCAGAAAAGATGCCAGATTTGAACTGCACCACTATCGAATCCGCGATGAGAATTATTGCAGGCACTGCAGCCAATATGGGGATCGATATTGATCCTCCTGTTCTTGAGCCCAAAAAGAAGAAGGTGATTTTGTAGTTCTGATAGTTCACTGTTGCAACCATTTTCACTACGATATTTGTATTTAGAATGACATTCTTTAAGAAAAGTCAGTTCAAGACTTCCTTTTGAAGGAAAAGTTATTGCGAAGGTCTCATCTCATCTAATGCTGAGTGGTTTCGTTGTGGTTCATACTGCACTATCATTTACCCAAGTCAAAGCTGGCTAATTATCACTATATACCTATGTGTCTTTTTGGAACCAACCGCTGTAAATGATGTATTCAACTTGAATTCAAGTAAAAGTATTTTGCCACCACGAATTCCTGGAAATGGGTAAAGATGTTGAACCTATCTAACAACCCAACTTAACATCCTCTCATCAGTAATTGTTTGCCAATTAGTATATAAAAGTGTGTTAGTTGTGATCAAATGGTAAAAAATATGTTCATTCTTAACCGAGGTTTCAAGTTTATAAAGATAGAATTCCTTTTAGTTATGGAAATACTAAATGAGCTATAAGAACAAAATTAATTTCTTCTACGAATTAGCTATAGGAATAAAATTAATCTCTTTTACGAATTGAGGATAAAAAGATTGATACATATAAACATATGCAATATTTTAGTTCTTAGGGTTAACATTGTACCATTCTTTATTAACTTTGTCATCTTTTCCTTACCCACTTGCTCCTTTCTTAGTGGTTTTTTATACATTCGTAAGGGGTTATTTGTAAAATTTATAGAATTAAGAGGTGTGTGAATATGATTTGGAGCGTTAATAGCCCTACCCTTAAGTAACTATTCTGGCCCGTAGATTGCAAGGCAGAGAGGTAGAGTGCAAAGGAAAAAACAATTTATTCTGGAGTGAATTTTAGAGGAACTCTAGTAAGAAGTAACGTAATATGGTGCACGAATAATGGAGCGAACTTCTTAAGGTAATTGAATTTCATTACATATTTGAAATTATAGGAGCCAATTTAAAACATTAGGTGAATTATTCAAATTTTTTTAATATTATTTTCACACTACAAATTGTTAATTGCACACTCTTTGACCTGAAAAACACTATCTTAATTTTTATTATATTTAATGACATAAATTTTAATACTTAAATAAAAGTAGTGAGGTAAATTTATAAATCAAAGGCGTGATATTAACAATTTAAGATGTGAGAATAACACCTCCGTCCACCGTAATTTATACAACTACTGTTATAAAGCAAAAGCATAAAAAAGTTGAAAAAGAACTTTATTACTCCGACGTGAGAATCATTACGTATTAACTTGGCACATAGGATGGTAATTTTAAAATTTTAAAATTTTAAAGATATTAATTTAAAGGATGTGTTGTTATAGACAAATATACCAATATAATTTGAAATATGTAACTATTACAACTAATATATCTAATGAAAGGATATAATATCTATATCTATATATTATGTAAAGTTAACACATAGATAAGCATTAAATGTTATTAATAATATCGCATCATACCTTTAAATTAACGAGTGATTATCAACTAGCACCTTACAATAATAATTAGATTAATGTTTATATTTTACACTGATTTACTAATAAGTAAAATAAATATTTAAATAACTAGTTAATTAAATTATAAAATAATGTATATATTAATGAGCCTTAATTATTAGGATGTAACCAACACTTTTTTATTGTCCCCAATAATTGATACATTGACTTCTTTCATCTGTACCATTAAAATTGTTTTATAAAAGAGAATTTTTTTATGAGGTTTATTGTTGCTACTAGGGCTGTATAAATAACCGGTCCAACTCATTTGATCCGTATAATCGATCCAACCCAACCCGTTAAAAGAGCATAACCGTCATAACCGTGATTAACGGTTATATAATCGGCCCGTTATAGTTGGGTTGGGTCAGATAGCGGGTTGATTTTTTTATAACCGGTTATAATCGACCCAACCCAACCTATTAACCCGAAGTATATATACATACTAAATCCTAACCCGCCCCTTAATTTATTTAGTTTGGATG
>NBIL01133363.1:0-10979 GCA_002752925.1 Viola pubescens var. scabriuscula | reverse complement strand
GAGACTTTGATTTCGCAAAAACCCAACCGTTTAAGTTATTGTAAAACAATAAAAGACTTTTTAACCTCATATAGACTTCTCCATTACAATCTTGCTCGGCTTAAATAAAAATAGATTGGAGGATGTGTAACTCTAATTTTAGATCTTCATCTTTATCTAGTAGTGTTGATTAGAGGCAGTGCCTCATTGATCTAGAAAATCCATAAATGGAAGGTCGACGTTTAGAACTTACAAGGAGATCTAAAATAAAATGATGAAATTGCACCGCTTATATATTAATAAAAAAGTATCACTATGCTATAAGATCATTCATAATTTAGGACGCTCTGAAACTTATATTTGTCCCGGCCAAATTCGCATATCTTAGAAGTACCTTCCAACAGAATATACAACAGAACTGTTTGGAATGATACAATTGTTCATAAATATCCACAAGTACGTTACTTCAGTAAGTAAAAAACTATAAAGTACTCTCCGTGTGTCAAATTACATATCCTACCTACCTATGTGTTTGAAATCAAAAAAGAACATACATTTATTGGCTTAATTAGTTCTTTTAACTTGAAGCATTATTTTGTTGGTGCAGTTGCTGATACATGGTAGCCATCCTGCTATACGCATCCATGCTCATAGGCTGCAACCAAAAAAGAAAATAAAATGTCTGTGCGTTTAATTAACCAACAAATTAACATTTAACATACTGTATTAAGTAAGGTATGTTAGTGTGAAATACTGGTGATGCCTACCTGTGATTGGCATGCAAGGAATGCAGCCTGCATAGGGTCGGGCATGACTGTAGTGGGGGCTGTAGGGGTTGTTTGTAACCTGTCGTAAGAGCCGTCCCAAGAATGCATAGGCATGAAAGCATTTGGGTGGAGGACCGGCGACATGTTGGGAGTACGGTTGATGGCGTTCATGTCCATCATCCCCATGCCCATACCGATACCCATACCCATTGTCATCGGAGCCATCATCGACATTTGGAGTTGTTGCTGGAGTTGTTGCTGGAGTTGTTGCTGCATCGCCATTGGCATCATCATCGGCTGCATGTTCATTCTGCCCATCATTTGGATCTGAGCTTGCAATTGCTTCAAGTATTCTATCACTTCATCCAACATCGACGCCTTGTCCGTCTATATATTATTTACAACACCCACATACAAAAAGAATTACACACAAATTAACAAGTGAGTCACATTTCTTTAATCATTAATACGTGCGGAATGAGTTTAAAGTTTAATGGTAGTAACATAAAAGAGCGTTGTAATGTGAGGCTATTTTGTACGTTTGAGAGTTCCCAACATTTGGTTGGTGGTTGCAACTTGCAATCGCATGTGCCTGTGTGATTATACTTGATACCAAACAACTTTGTGCAATAAAGTTGTCCCCATTTGTCAAACTGGCTATGTACCGGACCGGCCCCAATACAAAGACATGAGGTAGCTCTTTGGACTCAACAGAAGAAATCTCTAGGCATGTATAAGCTTGGACCCCATTTCCAGTCATGTTTATGTCTGCTGCTGTGTGCTGTCCATCTAAAAAAACTAGTTTTTCTGATTCTTTCTACAATCATTTGTCTCAAACGAAAATCTAAATTTAAGTCGCACCAACAAACTTTGAGCAGCAAAACAGTACAAATTCACTGAATTGAAGCCAAAGTTGAACAGGTGGGTAGAGCATTTAAAGTGGCCGGCCAATTAATTGGTCCCTAGCTAGTCCAATCGAATGGGTGTCAAAATTATGGAATTTTGATTGGATGAAGATTGTAGACTCACTTTATGAATATGGATTTCGATCCACTATTCACTGTAGTTGAGGATAAGGGATCAAGCAAGTGGGTATATATATCCACATTTAGACTGAAAAAAAAGATAGAGATTCGTCTCAATTTTACTCGTTTTAAAAGAAATAAAAAGTAAATATAAAAAAAATATAAAAAAAATAAAAAAGGAATTGATCTTTTAATGAAATGAATTTTTTTATGAAAACTATAAAAGCTCAGGCTTAAAGATGACAACATAACACACGATTTATCTAAACTACGGTACGAAAAATCATTTTTAGAAATGTTCGTAACAAAGGGAAAAAAAAAAAGGGAAACCTCAAAATAGTTAGATATGTCAGATGTGATCAATGGTTTTGAAGTTTGAATGCATTGGTGGCAAAAGATGGCAGGAAATCTATTTGGAAATGACATACTAAACTAAGAACATACATACATACTACTAATCAAACTTTTCGTACCTTGCTGGAGTTGGGGACCAGCTTCTGTAGTGTCTTCATCCTTTGATTTATCTTGTCTCTCCTTTTCTGCCAATCAAATTGGGCGTTTATCATCATTAAATTAAATATAATTACGTGACTAGTACATTTTACCTAAAAGGGGCTAAAAACTAATAATAAAATAAATAAATAAAAAACAGATCTGTTCTAACTTCAGTACTACGTTAATTACCTGTACGGAATTGGTATGAAAATCATGTTTGAAAAAAACAAAAAACATATTACATGTGCTAAAATTTTAATCCTAATATTTTCGCATAAATTTTAAAAGTTAATAAAAGTGTTACTATATATTTCCGTTTCGTTCTGTAAAGTTCGTCATAAAAGAACGATTTTTAAATTACAAAATACTTATTATCTAGGCTAGATGAAAAGTGGCTGTTTTTACTTTCTTCAATAAAAACGTGTCTTTATTTTTCTTTAAAAGTATGATGTAACCAATCCATCTAACTCTCTTCTCGTTGGATTGATCAATTTAAGATAATCATTTCCTTAATCTGCATATTTTTCTAAAAAAACGACAAATTTTACGTAACGAAAATAGTATCAATTACCCACTTTAGTGGTACATTTGCTAAGTATATCTTTAATATCACTAATGAAATATTTTAATACTTCTTTAAGGTATGGATTATAGGTTATAATATATATATATATATATAATTTATTGATCATAATTAATTTTATTCGCGTTAGAAAGTGTGCTTAAATTTCTCCACTATTAGTAGTATTAATAACTATTTTGGGTACCAATTACTTCAAAGCAGTTGTATTTTTATTGGATAATTTCATGGTCATATAAATTAATCAATGCTACAAAGTAGTTAACCCAAAAATAGCACAGTCTTTATACGTATATTTTCGATTAATTTAATAACCTTTAAATTTGGGAGGGAGCTGTAATCATTCAATAAAAGTTAGGCTATGGAACTGAAAACGTTAAATTAATCACTAATCATTTGTTTGTATGAGTGGCTTACAACACTCTCGCACTTTTAAGTAACCTGGTCGGTGATTCCACCCCTATGTAAGTATTATTTTAGTACTTTCAATCCTTACATAGTCTTGCAAAAAAAATATTCTTTTACAAGGACCGTACCTTTTAGGCCTTAATAGGTCAACACAGTATTGAACCCAAATGCAATTCTTTTATTTTCCAATTATTTTGATTATTTCGAATTCGAATCGGTTAAAATATTAAAGAGCGGTAAAATTCTTTTTAAATTTTTTTAATATAACTTCTAATTAAATTAAAATAATTCTCTACCAGTTGTATATCGGGTAGATATATTCCCTTCGGTTTTGAAAGAATGACTTTTTTTTACGGATTCTTATTATTCATAATACTTGTCATTTTATCTTTTCCGAAATATATATTTTGTGCAAATGACAAAAAGAAAATTATGAATCAACCCAATTTGATGATGATGTGGTAATTTGAGTAAAAATTAGGAGTAAAAATGAAACAATATAGAATAAAATAAGATCAACAATTATTGTCTTACGAATTTTTACTATCCTAAAAAAAACATTCTTTAAAGACATGGGAGAGTAATAAACTTTGCCTAACCACACACAATTTTAATTTTCTAAAGAAAAAAAAAAGTGGCAAGGAAGGAGAAGGACATACTCTTTCAGATTGGTTATGAATAGCAGCAGCTCTGCTTCTTTTAATAGAAACTGAGGATTTTCCATTCCCTTTTGTCTTGCCCTCTTCATGATCACCTCCTTCCCTCTTTAAGAACAAAAACAAAAACAAAAATGCAAAAAAGAAAATGATTTCAGTATCCAAATCCTCTCTTCTTTTCTTTTTTTGGCGAAGCAAAACTTTTTGAAACAAAAAATAAACTGAAATAAATTTATTTGCCTGCGGTCTACTGTGGCTAACTGAATCGTTCTCATCGGCGGTGACCGTCTTGGTGCCCTGCTGACCGGAGCTCGTATTTTCGTGAGACCCAAATGAGGTGGAAGTGAACCCAAAACCCATCTCCCTCTCACACGTGTCCATCGTCACGTGCTGGCTATCCCTAAACGTGGCACTTTGACTCACGCTTTGGTCTCTGCTGCTCCACTCTGGCGGTGTTGGTGCCACTGGGACACGCGCCACCCCCGCGCGTTTCGCTCCTACAACCCCAGCACCCGCATCCTGCTGCGTGCCGCATGTCCCCACGCGCGTCGAGCACACACCCTGATCCTGGTGGGATGATTCCATCAAGTGCGCCGCAGCAGCACGGTCCTGTTGATGATGATTACTAGTTCCGTTGGAACAAGGTACCATGGCGTCCATGGTCATGGTGCCGGATGCAGAGGCAGAAGCGGTCGCGACAACGGCAGCAGCACGGTGGTGGTCAAACCATGGGACAAGCTCGTCAACTTGGCCGCCGCCAGCACCGCTAACTACTACCATCGGCTTGTTAATGAGTTGCCCAAAAGGCATGCGCGTGGCCTGATTGACTATGGACTCAAGGGTGCCACCGGCGCGTGGCTTGTCCCACGTTGTTCCATACTTGGACGGAGAGGAAGAAGGAGGGATGGGTTTGACTGGGACGCGTGGTGGGCCCAATCCGTGCATAGTTAGATGGCCGTTCTTCCATGTCAGCTCCGCCACTTCATAGTCTTGCCTGCACCCATGAAAAAAGTACAAAAAATGAGTTTTCTTTCTTTTTAACGTCTGAGCAGAATTAGCACGTACATGGGCACATCTGGAGTGCTGGAATTGGAGTGGGAGCGGAAACAGAGCTTGGGTGCAGAAGAGGGATTGTCGTTGATATCCCAGCTGGGCACGCACTGGCTCATTTTTGGGCAGCGCAGTACTCTTTGCTATTCAATTCTACTACACATCTTGTGTTTCTCTCTCTTTCGGTGGAGACTCAAATATGAAACAGGTCAACCAAAGAAGCTTTATTTTGTAGATAGGGAAGAGATTCTTGTGTATTTTGGGAAATATAGATTGATTCTTTCTCAAAAAGAAAAAAAGAAATAAAAGAATGGTTTGGAATTTCTCTATTTCGATTTTGGTTTGGGGATATTAAATAAGTGGGAGAAACATGAGTGACTACGTGCAAGCAAATCATCCACCAAAAAGGAACTTTGCAATGATAAGAATGAAAATGAGATTAACACTACTTCCAGTTACACTGACCAACGCCACGCGCACGCATGCCACGCACTCAATGATAACGCAGAAAAATATACGGGAGGGAAGGAAAAGTGTTCGTGTGTAGTAAGCGTGCGAACGCATGATTGTGGATGGGGAGAAGCAAGGCGAGTAGGCGAGCGTGTATTGTAATTTGCAATGCAAAACGTGGAGCAGAGAAGTCTTAGTTTTATGTGGTAGGAATTAATACAATCAAATAAATAATAAGGAGAAAAGTAAGCGACACAATACAGCAGTACAGCGGCAGCCGAATGAATCCATAATGATAATACCAATTACCAAGGTTGTTCTTTCATTTTTTTTCCTTTTTTAATATCGTGTTGTGAATTTCCCCCCAACAATACTGATCCACACATCATTAGTGTGTTAATTACAGCCTAAAAATCAACCAAAATAATACCTTAAAATTTTTAAAAACTCAATTAAGTGATTTTATAGTGTCAACGTGATCCTAAACCAATTTGATGTGCCCTATTAATCTTTCATTTTGTTTATAAAATAAATAAATTCATGACTTATATATATAATATTACTCTTTCCGTCTCAAATTATACGATTTTTTTAAGTGTTTCACGTAGATCAAATTAATCATTTTTTTACCATCGACACTAGTACCATTCCTATTTTATTCTAGCAAGGATGGAGACTGTGCAGACCAATACAACCCACGAACAGACTTCATGATCATGCATGCTCAGCTGGGATTTAATCCAAGTTTTACTTGAAGGAGTATCATCACGGGCAGTGAGGTTTTTAAATGCAGGAATAAGATGGAGAGTTTGGATAGTCTCTCAACAAGGCAAGGTTTAAAAAGAAGAGGCGTTCTACTAGATGCGTTGTGCCCTTTGTGTAATGTTGTAGAAGAGACCTTTGAAATTCTCCTAGTAGAGTGCCAGAGCAACAAAACAGTATTGACAACAACGGGATTGTTAGACCAAAATGCGCCGCCTCAAGCTCTTGATATGCAACAATGGTTGTTGCCTATGCAGCTGTAGACAATTTTTTTTTTGGCCCAAGTAAATTATTCGACCCAATTCGTAAAGCCCACCTGTCCAAGATTCATGAAACTTATTGATTGCGGCTCATAAAACCCAATGGTCAAGGACTCAAATTTCAAGCCAATATCCATCAACAAATTCAAATTTGAATAGTTCGAAACCTACCTCATATTTATTTATTAATTTAATGTTCAAATTTTAAGTCAAATAGAACCATTTTTCGTAAATGTGCACAATATTTTCTATGTTCTTGAAGGTTGGATGATGTGGTACTGTTGTTGGATCAAAGGATGCCAGACAATGATTGACTCTGCTTTGCAGATTATCCTCTATCAATGTGGGATAGATGGCATTGCTATGTCGTCTGATCACACATTCTTTCAACTTCACATTCAGATAAGATCTACTTACATCTAGAGTTGCGGCAAGAGACCTTAACATTGTTCTCTTTCTAAGTGGAATGTGTTTGATTCTTTCCAAATTAAAATCAACAATTTTCCTACGACAATTCTTCACTCTACCATTAGCATGATGGTGGTTACCTGAATCTCTTTCTCATTTCCAGATCCTTTGTATTGCCCGGATTCCTACACCAAACAGTTGTGATACCTCCCTCGTTGTTGTTGGCTTTAACTTGTCATCTTCACTCCTCTCTAGAAGCCTTGCATAGACAACCAGAGGTTCCTCCTTCGATAGCTCCTTCTTGTAACCTAACCAAATGTCACCACCAAACATTCAATTTAATGTTGAAATTTATTGAAAACAAATTAAATAAGAGAATTGGACAAAGTGTTTAAGTACCTGAAGGATGGTTGAGGTCTGGAATGTCCCGCTGCTATGGTTCTTCATCATTGCCGGAGGAGTTAAAAGACAACTCTTCAAGACTAGGACAGTTCGCTTGAGGGGATTCAGGAATTTCAATTGGGATATCTAGGTCTGGCCTACCTTCTGAAGGATGCCCTGGAAAATGGTTGAGGTCGGGTATGGGAGAGCCCATCTCCGATTTCCAGAGAGAGGGAACATTGATATTTTCGTTGAATTAAAACGAATAAGGAAAATAAGGAAAGAGGAAGCCATGAGTAATCACTTATCGGAAAAAAAGGGGGACAAAATCTAATTTCAATTTCTCCAAAAAAATTCAATCACTCAAAATGCCCAAAATTTGAGTGGGCTCTAGGTTGGGTGGGAAAGCATAGCGAGTTTGAGGAAGATATGAGTGTGAAGAGAGAGCTTCAATTTTTTGAGAATAAGACTGACGAATTGGGAGGAGGGAGTGGGTTTTGAAATTTCAAACCCAACAACGCTGGCCCATTCGCTCCCCACAACTCAGAGGAATGTTGGGCTGCCCAACGTTCCACTGACTTGGTCTTAATTTTCGCGCTTGTGAACCCAATGTCTATTAAAAAAAGACGGAGGGAGTATTAAAAAATTTAAAGTATACTTAAGAGAGAAGATTAGTTGAGAACATAACCAATAGTTTTTTTTAGTTTGTGTATATCTACTTTAAAAAATGAGTATTTTAGAACGGATATGAATTCAATTCGACTCTACATATGGAGATGAAATCATTTCACTACGTTTATCTTTGAACTAGTTTTATTGAGTATTGGAACTTGCATTTCCTCATTTGCTATTATCAATCTAGATGTCTTTTGAGGAAGTGATGTTATTAATTATGGAATTCTTTAGAAAATCTTTTGGTGTATAAGAAATAAAAGCTCACATTCTCTCTACATAGAATGAAATTGTCCGCGATCAACATACTATTTTTGTTCGACGGAGCATCGTGCTTTTTCCTTCTATCTTTAGAGATAATTCATGTGCCCAACAGTTACATCAAACTCTCTCATCATGGAATGCTATTGTTTGCTTTGGGTCTTAACTCTTACGGTTTTCCCAAAATGCCTTATTCCATTAAGAGATTATCTCCTCTTATTTTTACTTGTTATTTATCTTATCTTTTCGATGTATGACTTTGGTTCGCACACTCTAACAAAGATCAAATATTTTTGGTTAAATATCAAACAAAGACCAATGGGATGAAAACACATGTCATCATTCAAAATTCAAGATCATCTTCATGAGCCAATAAATAGAGGTCTCATCAGAAGGTGAAAGGAAGAGAAAATTTGGAGAGATTGTTACAAGGCTGAAGAACTGAAGATCAAGCTTAGATGTATCAGCCTCAAGAAAGAAAAAGAAAAACTATAAGACATTAAGGCTAGTTTTTCTCTCAAGCTCAAATGATCAAATCAAGGAGAAGCCACAAGATGATTCAATGTTAGTTTCTTCTCAAATCAACCACGAATTACATGTTGATTCAAGGTCAATCTATCATCCACCAAACTCAAGTCCAATCCTAAACCTATAGTAAAGATTAACTCAGTAATCAAAGGAAGCAAGATAAGAAGAACCACTTTATTTCATAATCACATCATTTGTAATTTGACACACGTATTTTTCTTCCAATTTAAATTAAAATTCATCTAATATTGTTGGCGTGCGAGGAGAAAAATGTGGGATTCTACTTCTGAAATAAATCTCTTTTATGAAAAGTTACTATTTTCGATCCAACTCTTGCCTCATTAACTCTCTTTCCCCTACTGATGTTGAGAATCTTGTCGATCAATCAACCAATCAAGGTGCAAAGTTAGTCTTTAATTTGGTGCAGGACTCAGCAGCAGAGTCCTATAAGAAAGAGGTAGCACAACTCCTTACACACCAAAGCAAAGAAAAAGCTTACCCCTACATCCCCTGTTTCCTCTGCTTGTAATTTCTTTCTTTTTCCTTCTTCTTCTTTGTCATTTGCAGCCTGCAACATGCATCCAAGAGAAATGAACCATATTCTCAACGAAGCTGGAGTTATGGGTGGCCAGCTCAACAGAGCAGGGGTTGAGTTGCAGGCACTACTCAACCAAATGGAGGAGGACATTGACACCCTCAAGGAGCTAGCATTCAGACTGAAGGAGAAGAAGGATTCTATCACAGAGGAGGATCCATATGAGGGAGATATGCTCCTCAGCATAGGCAACACCCTCATTCCGTTGAAGAAGACCATTGGTCATCTGAAGTGGCAGAGGACCAATATGGAGCTGCTCACTAAGAATGGGGGGAAGCTACCAGGCAACTGGACAAGTTTGAATCTTCAATCACATTAGTCTACTGCTGCTCCACAAAATCAATGAAATCTTTCACGAACATATTGGACGAATCATCAAACTGGTAAGAGCTGTCAAACTATGAATCGACGAAGTACACACCCTCAACATTCTTATCCATCTTTGTAGTTTCTCGATTTTTCTTCTCAATCTTTGCTGTCAATAAAAGACCGAGGACGAACTAGAACAGAGAGTTGAGTGTTATTTTAGTTCCCCAATTGAACATTGGATGGTTCAAACTAACCCCTAAAAGTTTTGATCTTGCGCCCACCCAGCTTTTGGGTTCCTTCCAAATTTTCAGAGCAAAGTTTCTCACTGTTTTTTGTCACATCAATTGGATGCCGTGTAGTCTAAGTGGGTCGTATGATATGTCGTCTAAAGGGGCAAATTTAGGGGGGGAAAAGGAAAAAAGTAAGAAATGGGGCCGGCCTCAATTAATTGTGGACGTAAATTTTGAGCCCAAATATCTATTAAAAAAAGTCGGAGTCAATAGGTGTTATGAATTGGATAAATATTTTTTAAAAAAACACGTTTTCAGAAAAAGAAAGAGACATAACAATTACTGAAAAAGTTAAAAATTACTATCTACAAACAAGTGTTGCAGAGGAAGCCGGAGAAAATGCTATTGTCAGCCTTTCGTCCGTAGAAGCGGTAGGACTGTGGCTGCCTAAAACACTGCGCGTGGAGAAGTGTGTGGTGTCCAATAATAGTGAATGACGTGTGCATGGCATACGTGGACAACCAAAGCTCAAGCGATGAGCACGGTTGTTGAGGATTTCAATACAAACTCCATTGCAGACTGCACTTTGGTAAGTTAGGCAACCTTGGATTCTTGGGCCGTTTATGCCAATAGTTCCCATTATCGCTCTCTGTTCATATTCTTTTTCATTTTTTAATAGCTTTTTATTTGAGTAGAATATTTTAAAGTCGTTAAAGTATAAGCACTCTTATAATTTAGTATTTTAACTTTTAAAATTTAGTCCCTAATATATTGAAACGTACTAAATTTTAGTCTATATCATTAGAATTTTCGTCAAAAACTCTAATGATGTATTAAAAATGTGACATTTTATATGAAAAATTATTAAAAAATTAAAGACTAAAAAAAAGTCAGAAAAATGGAGATTTGAATTTTTTCTCATAATTTTTTTTAATAATTAAAAAATTAAAGAAAAATAGAAGAAAGTAAAAAATTATAAAAAAATAGGAGAAAGTAAAAAATACAATAAATTCAAACAATTACAAAAAAATTCAAAAAAGTATACAAAGAATTTCAAAATTTTATGGAAAATTAAAAAAACTAGAGATTGAATTTTTTTCTGCGAACATTTATTAATAATTAATAAAATTATAAGATATCTATTTTATGAATTAAAATTCAAA
>NBIL01133359.1:0-10830 GCA_002752925.1 Viola pubescens var. scabriuscula | reverse complement strand
GAACCCATATATAATTAATTTGGTCTTATTTTTATAAAAAAAATCAATTAAATTATTTAATTAATAATTTATAAAAAACTTTTAATCCAAAACCTACCTATATTCCTCATATTTATAAATTTATTTCAATTAAATTCTTAATAATTTAATTTAATCTGATATTCGTAAAAAAACTTGCAATAAAACTCAGAACCGCAACACGAACTCAAATTACTAATATTATGTAAAACTAGTTATATTTTATAGATGAATGATTCAAATCCATAAACTGAAAAAATAAAACTAAAAAGAGTTGAATTTGACATTTCATACATAAAATAGTATCAGTTTCTAGTAGTAACTAAGTTAAGGGAAGGGTAAAGGTCGAACGCGGAGGCCGTGCAGCAGTCAGCAGTCAACAAAGGGATTTAAGGAGACAGCATAGATTCTTCCTTTCTTTTGCTTCTACTGTTCTTTCATCTTTCTCATCTTTTTGTAACCATTGTAGTCGTAACTGTAACTGTAATTGTAGTAATAAACACTTGTATGGTGGAAGGAAGAAGCGAGCAGAGATCTTTCTCATCTTTCTTTCTGCTATTGTTTCTAGTCAACAATAATTAATTATATTCAATTTCCAAAGGAGGAAAACTGAAAGAAATCGGTAGAGAAGAGATAGATTAGATTAGATCTGAGATAAAAGATGGTTAAGGAAACGGAATACTATGATGTGCTGGGTGTCAGCCCTAGCGCTTCCGAGTCTGAGATCAAGAAAGCTTATTACGTCAAGGTACTCTTCTATTCTCTTCTTCTCCATTAATCTCTTTGCTTTCTTTCTTAGGTTTTTCTGTTTACTATTTTTTTTTATAAATTACTTTCCAGGCACGCCAGGTCCATCCTGATAAAAATCCCAACGATCCTCTTGCTGCTCAAAATTTTCAGGCAAGTCCCTTTGCTTTTCAGTTTTGATCAGAAACACTACAGGAGGTCAATTGTCTTGCTGGGCATGGGTTTTGGCCTACACCCATGAATGCAGAGATCCTGATATGTAATTCTGACCTCAATTACTGCTACCGCAGTTGCTTAAATTTAGAGTAGTTGGAGATTGAAAGCAAAGTAAAAATGGGGTTGTTTAATTGGAGTAATTATTACTCAAGTGTATGGTTTTACACAGGGCATGCTTGTGGAATCTAGTAAAGTACAAACTGCAATCAAGTGTTTCAGTTAGATAATCTTACAAAAGAGTAGGTGATTGCTGTTTCGCAAGTTTGGGATGAGCATTGGGATATAGGATTTGCTTGATCAACAATATGTATTGGGTCACTGTCAAGTTAAATAAACTTAATTTAGCTTTCATCTTTTTGATTCAGGTATTGGGAGAGGCTTACCAAGTATTGAGTGACCCTACCCAGCGGCAAGCATATGATGTTTATGGAAAATCTGGAATCTCAACGTTAGTTTCTTAAATAGATTTCTGTGTATGCTGACTCCAATATTTTCCCTATGCCTTTTTGTCTTTTTTGACATTTGTTTTAATTCTCTTTCAATGCAGCGAAGCAATCATTGATCCTGCAGCAATTTTTGCCATGCTTTTTGGAAGTGAGCTTTTTGAGGAGTACATAGGGCAGCTTGCCATGGCATCAATGGCTTCACTAGACATTTTCACTGAAGGGGAGCAGTTTGATACCAAAAAATTGGCAGAGAAAATGAGGGTAAAATTTCAAAGCATTTATCATTCACCGCTAATTGAAGCACTTCCATAGTATTCCCTTTCAGTCTCCTACTTTTCAAGCATATATTCTTGTTTAGGAAACAATACTTTAAAAGGTGATAAAAGAAAAAAAAACAATGAATAGAAGCTCTACTGCACTTCCTTAATTCTCTAAGCAAATATGTGAATGCACTTACTGTTGGAAATTAGTCAAGAGGATCCTATATAGCAACTACAGAGCCTTAACATACTGATCTACCCATTATTAATGCCAGTCCTGTGCATAGGTATTTGATTGAGCATTTACTGTCTACAATTAGGAGAAAACTGAAAATAAATGGAGGAAAGAAGATATCACAAAATTGACAATTTTTTGGTCTATACTAACCATTTAATGGCATTAAGATGCAGTTGTTGTCATAGTGCACTCTTCAAGTTTGCCAAAACTTTTGTTATGTATCTACGCATAGCGTAAATGTAGTTGAAACACTAGTTACATGACACTGGCATGGAAAAGCATCAGGATTTGCAATCTGAAGTTCATCTATTTATCCGAAGATTTTATTGCTCAAATAAGTGTAGCATCTCTGTGCTTCTAGTACTTACCACTTTGTGTTGATAGAAAAAAATTGTTAATCTGGAATTGGCCATACCATAGCTTTGTGATATAACAAAGGCCCAATTTTCCTTACATCTCTTTTGGTATTGAATTGCTATTGACAATAGAAGAAGATGCACCAGCCTTCTCCCCTGCCCCTCCCAACCTCCCCCCTGAAAAAAAGAAAAAAAAAAGAGATGAAGGCTGCGATGGTCTTTGAATAGAAACCTGGAATGGGGTTAGATGCTGTTCTAAATAAAGAGATACACGATTTGTTGAAGAATGTGATGACATTATCGTTAATTTTGCTTGGTCTTTTTGCATATATGAAAGTGGAGGGTTTGCCAAAAATAGCACATAGTGCAACTATCCCCCAATCTTTTGGTGGTTGGATTGCTGGAAATCACTAGAGAAGATGCACCCATTTCTTCTCTCTTCTTTTCCTTTCCCAGAAGCTAAGGATTGGAATGGTCAATCAGTGAATGCAAACGTACCTTGGAGTGGGATGCTTTATTGAAGGACCTGTCATCATTTATATTGAAGGACCTGTCATCATTTATATTATCTGGTCCTTTAGCTATGTTAAGCTGGAAGGTTCAACCCCATCTATCTTGGTTGGATCGAATTGACTAACATGAGGATATTCTTCAAATTCGTTACTTTAAAGTTTTTATTTTTTTTAAAAAAAGGAAAAAAATGTATTTCCGCTCTTCATTGATGAATTCTCTTTATCAAGGGATATATTCCTCAAACATGTACTTTTACTCCAGGTTGTTCAGAAGGAAAGAGAAGAAAAGCTTGCGGAGACTCTAAAAAATCGACTGAACCAATATGTCACAGGAAATAAAGTGGACTTCACTGCTCATGCTGAAGCTGAAGTATCCAGGCTCTCAAATGCAGGTATGTTCTTGGTGCCTGAAATGGTTGGTTAAAGGGGAGGATGAGAAGGATTAAATTAATACCTTATGGGATGGAAATATCTTGTTAGTTTTTGTAGGGCTGGAACTGCTGACTATTTTTTATTTTTTTTGCTTACTATTTGAATTGATCATGGCTTTTGAAGTCCTTAGTCATGGACTTTCTGGAAGAAACTGTGAATTTGTCCTTGTATTGATTTACATGCCACTGATAATTATGTGGCAGGTTGTGATTGAAAGCTGAGGTATAAGGGCTGACGTGAGAAGATTTTGTTAGGGTCTTTGGGTTCATTGCCGTATATGTTATCTGACTGAAATTTATAATAAAAACTTGTATTAGAGCAAGTTTTTTAGGCACTCATAATTGATACACCAAGAAAATGTGGGCTTATCGTTCGTGATTAATACATCAAGGAAAATGTGTCCTTATCATTAAGCTAATTAGTTCTGCTGACTTGAATGTTTGTTAGGGGAAAACCTTGTCCATGAAAATAAAAAGGGAGTAATAAGGTTAGGATGGTTCTTAACAGACCCTGTTTATGGTCCGAACTAAAGGAGAAACCAGCATTGAGGAGAAACAAAATGTTGGCATTACAGAAGTTAGCGAGGTTTGTGAACAAATATTAACTGTAGACTTGAAAGTGGATTTAAAGAGATATAGTGTCAGCTTTTGACATACTGTTGTCTCTAAAGAAATATTAGACTTCCAGTGATCATTCCTCTCATTTATTTATTTTTCCATTTCTTATAAACTCTCTGATTATGCTATATAATAAAGTACTTAGTGCTATGATATGATTAAATGTTACCAGCATACCTATTCAAGCCAATCCTAGTTGGCTGTAATTGATGGTGATACTAAAATACCAATATTATGCTACGTCTAGTTAAAATCAGTGGTTTATCACACATCAGAGGGTTGTGGGTCAGATTCTTGGTCACATTGAACTTCCACAACAGGACCTATGCAATCTGTTGTTATCTTTTGCATCCTCTTTGAATGATGGAGATGAATCTTCAATTAATTTGGTGTGCTTTTACAGCTTATGGTGTTGATATGTTGAATACGATTGGCTACATTTATGTGAGACAAGCAGCCAAAGAGCTTGGAAAGAAAGCCATATATCTTGGTGTGCCATTTGTTGCTGAATGGTTTAGGAACAAAGGCCACTTTATTAAGTCCCAAGTAACTGCTGCAACAGGTCAGTAAAGATTATTATTGGCTTTGATGCCCATAAACAATAATTGTTGGATCCACATTTTGGAATCATTTTGGCTGCATGAGTTGGGTTATATTATTTGATCTTTTTCCTTTATTTATTTATTGAGTTTTGTTTAGTAGACTATGAATCAGCAACTCCTGAGTACAAACTCCCCCTCCCTTTATAACGTGGTTTCTAGTAAGGCTGCATTGGTGAGTTAATATCTCAATGCAGTTAACAAAGGGGTGACATTAACCCATTTGTGCTTGATTACTGATGAGGGTGGTGTTGGGATGGTTTTTTGGAAGATGGGGTTGGCGGGTTGGGGTGAGGGGGAGGGTGTGTGGTTTTTTGGGTTATGATTTTGTGCATCTTGGAGATATCTTTTATGTTTTGTGAGTATATGATTCCTTTGTATACTTCCAGTATACTGAAGGTGATATCCCATTTTACTTTCTTTTTTTTCATTATTTCAATGAGCCCATCAAAGTTTTTTGGGTTTAGTCGGTTTTTTTTGTAATTGCCTCCAGCATTATATTTTAATGGAGTTTTCCCGGGAAAATTTCTGCTGGCAATTTATTGTTCATTGCTCTTTCCTTTGTCTTTTGGTGTTAGGTGCCATTGCCTTAATCCAGCTTCAAGAGGACATGAAGAAACAACTCAGTGCAGAAGGGAATTATACAGAAGAAGAGCTTGAGGAATACATGCAATCCCACAAAAAAGTGATGATTGATTCCTTGTGGAAGCTTAATGTAGCTGATATTGAGGCTACTCTTTCCCGAGTTTGTCAGATGGTTGTTTTGCTAGCCCATAGATATTAATGGTTGTTGACTGACACTGAGTAGCTATTAGGTAGTTAGTAATCTATTTATGGTTCATTTTAGGTTCTTCAAGACAATAGTGTCAAGAAAGAAGAGCTTCGTGCAAGAGCAAAGGGGTTGAAGACTCTTGGTAAAATCTTCCAGGTAGTTTTTTTACCTACAGTAATTTATTTCTTTCTCTAGTAATGAAAATGCCCTATTTATCAAGTACCTAATGTTTTGGAGGTTATGATGAATATAGAAGGTAAAATCAGCCAATGCAAGTGAGGGTGAAACTGTGCTAGGAGCTTCTCTACATAAACTGAATGGAAGTGAACAAAACCATGATGGATTGTATAATGGCACGTCAACAGTGCCTAGAAACACTGAAGAGCCATCTGTTAATGCAGTGGCATCACAGGTATCTTTCTTAAGCATTGCAATGTTGAACTGTTCATTATTTACTTTTAAAATTGTGTTGCGTATGGATAAGTTTGATGCTGTTTTGATCTATTTCAAAAAATCACTTTTAAGGGATAATAATGTAGAGAAAAAAAAGTAAAAAAGTTGAATGAGTTGCAAAATCTACTGTATCAACATCAAGGAAGGAAAGCCCTTGTATAAAATTTGTGTATTTTAATGAATAGCAGCATAAATATGCAAATTGCAAAAGAGTCTGCTAAAGCAAAATAGAGCATCTACATGGGTGCATGGGCAGGGATGAAAATGTAGCAATTGCAACTGATGGACATGCAAGATAAACTAACTATAGGAATGTCTAACCTTTGGTTTGTGAGGGCAAATGGCACCGCCAAATGATGCTTGGTCTGTTACTCTGTGGCTATAGCAGATGATACTGCTATAGTAAGGGGCTATTACAAAATGCTTAACATTTGGTTTTCTATCAGGCAGAGAGCTATGATGGAAATTCAATGAAGATATATGTGATAGGTTTTAGTGCTTGTCTAATGAATGCCTGAGTATGCCCTGTACTTTTTACTGCAAGGAGGGAGAGGGAAAGGGAAGAAGAGTATATGAATATTAATTTCCACCTTTCCATGCATGTTATTAATTTATCTTATTTCTTTTGCTTCCTGTGAAATTGTTGGACGACTTAGAGTCCCTACGTAGAGGTGGTTGCTGGTGCTGAGCTCCCACGGCCAATTCCACCGCCTGGTGCACAGAGACACTCTTCGACAGGCAGCAAATGAGGAAGGAAAAGCTTGATCCTATGGTGTGAAAGCTTACATGGCACGAGCGGCAAACATATAGCAGCAGCAAGGTGGGGAGGTATTTACTTTTTACATATTGAATGTATTTGTGAAAGCCCATTCCAGCTCCCATTGTCAGGCGTGTTTTGATTTGTGTGGAAGACATGTATAGATGGGAAGAGAGATCGCTGTGGATGGGGGTTGGGTTCACTCTCTAAATGGCTACACTGTATTATTTGGTAGTGTGTGCGTCTGTTTTCGGTTTTACAGTTGCGCATTCAGGTTTTTGTTTAGCTATAACTGACACTGTTACTATAGCGATTTGATGTATTATTGTTGCTACTGAAGTAAGTGATAGATGAATGATTAATTTTTTTTTTTTTGAACTCTCCATTGTTTGCCAGTGGAATCATCCTATTTCTATTTTTACTATTGTGCACGAAAGCTGTCGTTGAAGCGCCCCAAAAGATGGTGTTGCCATTGCTGGTCACATAATCAAAGACAGACTATATGGTATGCATAGAATGGAATTATCCGTAAAACCTTGAATTTTCATCTGATATAAACATTTATAATTACTTCTAAGGGGCTTGTTTGGACCATACTTCCTATTGATGTCTTTGTACCACTTTTTTATGACGAGGAATGGGATTGAGGGTGAGAATGGGATTGAATTGAATTATGATGTAGCGTGTGCGTTTTCTTCTCTCTTTTTTGTCTGAATGGATTTGATTTGCTTATCTCCCTAGAGATTACTGCCGTAGCCCTCTCCTATCATCTGAATAATGGGGTTCACCATTTATTTGGCTGAAAAAGAAGTAAGGCTATGAATACTGTATATATTGTTAATATATAATAAAAATGTAATCAAGAATAAATAATAAAGTAATGTATATGTAGTAGAAATCATACCAACTACTAACTCACGACAAAAGAGTATTATAGACATTATACACAATTAATCTCCAATAGATTTTATACCAAATAGAAGTTTAGGTCTTTTTCCTATTTACTTACATTACTGGTCTTGAAATACCAAGGTCTTTCTCCTGTTTACTTACATTTCTGGTCTTGAAATACCAAACACATCTATGATCATACTTATCAATCCGATTCTCGGTTAATATCATCATTCTCATTGATTTATACCGCGTTACCAAACAAGCCGAAGGAATCAAAATAGTTATGATTTATAAGCATCTACTTCTCACATTTATTAAAAGCAGATTGGATTAGGTTTAGGAGAATTATTCGAGGAAGAATGTAACAAGAGATTAGTTGAAAGATGGATTCAAGAAAAGAGAATAAGAGATGGTATTCTATTTTTTCTCTTTCCCTAGTTTTGGTTACAAACTTGTAGTTTTTCCATGACCTGGTTCATGCATATGGGATATCACTTGTCTAACTAAAGAATAGATGCTAGAATGGGATACCAACACAAACCTTTTTTATTTATCCCAAAATCAAACAGATGCATCTAAAATGGAAATACAACAAATTCCATCCTGCTGAAAAACAACGGCACCCTCTTCATTGGGATACCGTCATCTCTTATTCCCTTCCCATCCCCTCATTACACGACTTTGAGTTTTAATTACATTGCTAACATATACTGTCTCGATAATAGTTTGTTGCCATACACTTGCATAGTAGATATATATACCTTGTTAGCTGGATATAAGTGGTTGCTTTACCATCAGCCATAGTCGATGCTACAGCATCATCTTTAAGCTTTTGGACCAATGTCCTTGAGGGCACAGATCTGCTCTTCCCCCATTGCAGACATGACAGAGACAACAAGGTCCTTTCCTTCAGCAAACCCGTCTTTAATCTATCATACAAACAACAAACGAAGTTTCATTACAGAAGGAAAAACCAAGCATTGCAAGCACCAGAAAAGGAAAACCATGAGAGGTACCTGGCTAAGCAGATTTTCATCGGTGGGAAGCCTCAGGTCATCCTTAGTGTTTCCATTTTCAGTTAAAAGACTCACCTACATGATATGAAACTACAATTAGTTGCAGATCAAGTTTGGAAGTAGTAGACTAAGTAATAGTAAGTTTTCGGTTTCACATAACTTGGCAGGAGAACAATACCAATCAAAACTTCTAATTCAACTTCTTCATCTAAGAATAGTAAGTTTTCAGTTTCACATAACTTTTAAGTACAGAATTTGCAGATTCACCCTACACTTCTCAACAGTTTCTTTAAGCATGGAGATGAATCACATAAAGATATCACAAAACGGAGGAGTAGTAATAGGAGGAAATAGACATCGAGGAGAAGCATACTCAGGATAGAGATATATGGTCTCATCTATTAATCAACAAACAATTGCGCCTGACTAATTTCAAGTTTAAGTAAAAGGGCAACTTACGAAACCATCTTCAGAGATATCAATCAGCTGATAATCAGTGCGATTAACATGGGGAACCTGTCAAATAGAAAGGGATCAATGCAAGACCAACAAAGCTAAGAACTTGTAAGAAAGAAAACCCACTCAAAATGTGAAGTAAGCAAGCAATAGCATTACATCACAGTTATGAGATGATGGAACAATATCTTCAAGCTTCTTTCCAGTAAATATATCAATCGCCACAAAGTGGCACTTAGCATGTCCATGCTTGCCCGTCTTCGAGGTGGAAACCTCTACGACCTGATTTCAAAGAACCAAACCACCACAGAATTAGAATGAAGAAACGTTGACTTGAATATTAAAAACAGAAAGCACCACAGAATTAGACTGTACTGTACCCAATACGGAAATTTCTTGTTAGCTGTCACCTATTCTATTCTCATTCTTCTAATCCAACAGTTCCACGTTCTAATATCTTAAAGCCATTTCAAACAGAGTCTATAACCCTGCCGACCATTCTGATAACATATAAGTTGCTATGCTTTAGGTATTATGCTTCATTACTTTATCCTAGCATTTTAGAACATGTAACTAAGAGAGTAAAAGAATAAGAATTTAATGAGCTGACGGACCAACAGAGAAGCGTGCACACAGGAAGTAATAGAATAAGGTGATGAACAATTATGCCAATTCTCTTGTACTGCAAATAAAATTTTCCAAATAATTTTCAGTAACAGATAACAGAAAAAAGCCATATGCACGGTTTCATTTTTCAATCCCCAAAACTGGTGTAGCAAAATCAATAAAATAACAGCAACTGAAGTTGAAAATATTGATTTCTTCACTTGTCAAACAAATAAAAAGAAACCCACAAGAGATCTAGAGAAAATAACATGGACCCAGATGCAAAAATCAAAGAAAAAAGAGCATAGAACTGAACAAAGTAGTATAGATACCTTGCAGGGGCGGGCCTTGATGACGATGTGTCCACTCTTGCGGATGGTGCCAGCTTGTTGGGGATAGGTCTTGGAGGCGCCAGCATCGGCCTTGGACTCGAAGTGGTGCTCGTCATCCGACATGATGAAGGAGAACGGTGAAGAAGATGGGAATGGAGGACAGGTTTCTAGCTTTTAACTTTGAAGTAGTCATCATCGTCGTCATCTCATACTTAACCCTGGTTAACCATATCTACTCATGTCTTAACCCTTGGTTTTCCCCCTCGAGTTTACTAACAGTAAATCCTTCTTTTCTTAATGTTAAAAAATCAAAATTAAGATTTTTACGGAAAGAAATAGAGGAAGCAAAATACCTTCCTTTCTTTCTTTTTTTCCTTCAAAAAATAATTATATTATTAATTATTATTATAATATCTAGAATCGTTAAAAGATAGTATTAGAATTTTCAGATAAATTAATTATATTATTAATTATTATTATAATATCTAGAATCGTTAAAAGATAGTATTAGAATTTTCAGATTTTAGAGTTATTGGAAAAAATTATTAACTGTTTTAAATTTAATTGAACTATATTCTATATCAAGAATATTATTTTTTATTTTTTGAAAATTAAACCGCTAGATCTGATAAATACTCTGAAACCGTTAGAATTCGGATATAGATTTAAATTTTAAAAGTTTGATAGATAAATGGATAAATTTGATCCGATAATTTTTTAAACAAATTGGTAATTTAGAATAATTTGATTGGAATCCGATCTATTAAGAGTTTTATATGTATCTAATGGTGCATTTGTCACCGACATTAATTTTTTCTTTGTTTTGTCAACACCCAAGTTGGAATTTAGAAACTTGGTATTTGACTATAGTGATATTGGTGGGTTGTCATCATTACCACAAATTCAACACTTATTGACTCCAATGATGCTCCGAATCTAAGTGATTGTGGAAATTTTGTATGCAATTTCCCTTTTTAACTTTTTTTTCTTCTATTTATAAACCATGCCGTGCAAGAAAGAAGTGGTAGCATTGATCATTTCATTCTTTTCTTTTCACATTTGGCAATTTACAAAAGAGAAATGCTTTCAAAGAAAAGAGATAA
>NBIL01133356.1:0-16586 GCA_002752925.1 Viola pubescens var. scabriuscula | reverse complement strand
CTGGCAAGTATATTGCTTGCTTGTATATATAGATTGACAGGTTGTGCTGAAAATCCTAAAAAATCAGCATTTAGTGGTCAAGAAATGCTTGTCCGGGTCTGCTTAAGTAGGACATTGCTCATTAAGGTTTCACATGCTCCTGTCTTCCAATTATTCAAGAAAATAGGTGACCTATCTCAAAAAACAGCAAGAGCCACTTGTGTAGAGACGAGATGGGCCGACGAAGAAGCATGGTAAAGGACAGTTAGATATCAGTGCCTGTGCCTATGCGGATGCCAATTGCCAGACCATGTGACCCTTTCGATTAGGCAACTGTCTTTGATAGTTGGTCCGTGGGGTTGTGATAAACAGTTTACGGAAAGTCTTGGATGGACACAGAATATGCACCAAACTAATTAATGCATTGAATTTCTAATGTTAGATCAGAAATCAGTACTATATCATTAATCTTCTTCTTCATTTCAACTAGCTTTTTATGTGAGGCCTGGCAGTGCAAGTTGTATATCCTTACACAGGACATTGCACGATAAATTGTCGCAAACATGTCCTTCACCTATAAGAGCAGCTGCATTTCTGATGGCTTAGACCATTTGTCTCAAGCATGTTCTTAACCCAAAGGGCCACTTAATTAGTTATGCATTATATCATGTCCTGACCCAGTCGAACATATAGTCCCGTCTTCAAGCATCTGTGGTTCAGATCTAAAAATTATATCAAGAATGGTATCTAGCTGTCATTTTCATAAATCTTTAGCAAATCCTCCGTTGCCATCTCTCTTTTATTATATCCATACAATATTAAGGACATTATCTTTCTCAATCCAGCTTATTTGTTGTTTAGTTGGAAGACAGGACCATGTGATGCTCCAAGGCCCATGTTTAAGGCCAACCACAGGAAATGATCCTTTGCCACAAACTCCAGATATTATGTAGCCACTCTAATCTGTATATATACAACTCAAATCTTCAAGTCTCAACCACAGCAATTCCATCAAGCATAACAAAAAAAACTTCTAAAATTCTCCAATCTTTACCTGTTTTAACTACACTAAAACAATCCTCAACAGAAAAACCATGGCTATTCGTTTGCCTGGAAGTCTTGCAAAGCAAATTCTCCGTCGATCCTCGAAATCTTCGGATGTCCCAAGAGGTTTCGTAGCAGTTTATGTTGGGGTGTTCGAGAAGAAAAGATTTGTGGTTCCAGTTTCGTATTTAAACCAGCCTTGTTTCCAAGATTTGCTAAGTAAAGCAGAAGAGGAGTTTGGTTATGATCATCCAATGGGTGGTTTGACAATTCCCTGCCCAGAAGAGACTTTTATCCATGTCACTTCAAGATTGACAAGATCCTAAAGAGAAGCGATGAATTAAAAGAATTCACTAAAAAGTGCATAATTTTTTGATGTGCTGTAGGATTAGCAATTAGCAATTAGCATTACATGTAAATACTTTTGTTAGTCTTTTTGAGCTAAAAAGCTTTATGAGAACAGGGAGAAACATCTCAATCAAGAAAGTGAATGAATAGAATTCTTTTTCTTGGTATATTGAATTCTCACATTGATTTTTTCAAATGGATTAAAACATCTTTATAAATTTTTCCAATTGCAAAGCTGGGCATGCTCGGAAAATGACAAAAATGCCCTCTGAATCTTGTTATATTGACAACGTCAAAGGAATCAAAGTCTCAAACACCTGATGTCCAACCTATTTAATTCCCATATCACAAAAACCTTTGGTTCTGTTTCTGAATTCTTGCACCATTCTTGTCGAACGAAGAATCTCAAAGCTATTAAGAGCCTCCATGCTCACCTACTAAGAACAGGTTTGCTCTTTGTCTGTCCTCGTCTCCATACTGATCTCATTTTCACTTATGCAACATCCCTTGGTGAAAACAACCTTCAGACCTTGAACAACTGCTTGAAATTCAAAAACCCCAGAAACCCATTACCTTATAACGTTCTAATATCTGACTTTTGTCGAAATGGATCCCATTTCTGTGCGCTGAAAACCGTTTCTTACATGCATTTGAAGAATGTTGGTTTGGATACTTATGCTTTGTGTGGTTCCCTAGTAGCTTCATCTTCAGTTAAAGATGTGAACTTTGGTAAACAAATACATGCCCACATGCGGAAACTAGGATGGTTATCGAGTGTGTTTGCAGGAAGTGCTTTGATTGATTTTTATGCGAAATTGTCATTTGTTAATGAAGCAGCGATGGTGTTTGATGAAATTCCTATGAGGAACACAGTTTGTGCAAATGCTCTTTTGTCCGGCTACTGTGAGGTTAAATTGTGGGGCGATTGCCTCAATTTGATTAGAATGATGCCTTCTTCGAATTTGGAGTTCGATCATTTTACATTATCTGCTGCCCTAAGGGCATGTGCTGGGCTATCTGCAATTGAATTGGGAAAGCAAGTGCATGCCTTTCTGACACGTAAAGTTGATTACTTGGTCACTGATGTGTTTCTGCAGACTTCTTTGATTGAAATGTATGGGAAGTGTGGTTTTGTTCGGAAGGCTTTGCAGGTGTTTGAATTGTCTGGGTTTAGATTAGGAGGGAAAAGGAATAGGGATATCGTTTTGTGGACTTCAATTCTCGGAGCATATGGCAGAAATGGGCATTATACTGAGGTGATTGAATTGTACAAAGAGATGTTAAAAGAAGGGATTACACCTGATGGGGTGGCATTTGTAACAGTCATCTCAGCTTGTGGTCACACTGGCCAAGTCGAACTTGGAATTGATTGTTTCGAATCCATGGCTCGCGACTTTGAATTGAATCCTCGCCCAGAGCACTATAGCTGTATTGTGGATTTGCTCTGCAGGGCTGGTGAGTTGGATAAAGCATGGAAGCTAGTGAATGAGATGATTGAGAAAGGGTACGAGAGTTCCAATGTTTCCATGTGGGGAGCTCTGCTCAGCGCTTGTGAGGAACGCGGGAACCTTGAGCTGGGAAAAATAGCTGCGCAAATGGCTCTCAAGTTGGAGCCACAAAATGTTGGGATTCATGTCATGTTGTCAAATCTATATGCTAGGCTCGGTATGTGGGATGAAATTGGCAAGCTTAGGGAACTGATGAATGAAAGCGGGCTGAAGAAAGATGTTGGGCGCAGCTGGGTTGAGGTAACGAGTTGAATGTGTTGGACTTTACCCGAACTGAGAGACTACAGTGCAATTTCGTACAAAACTTCATTGGCTTGTATTTCAAATCCTGAAGCAGCAAAAGCTATCGCCCTAATCATCAGGTAAACTGGAACATGTCCATTTCTACATTATAGGTTTCGGATTAAGCAACGAAGATCAAGACTAGCTGCCCTGGGATAAAAAGTTACATGAAATAGAAGAGGAAAAAGGAAAAGAAACATTCAGGGGCTTATCGGTTTCCAATCTGGCCGCGCTTTCTGCAAATTCACCTGGATTTCTATTATGGAAACAAGAGCAATGTTTTCCTTTGCTTCTTCGATTCTAAAAATGGTCATTTGGAGATGATTGTTTTGCTGTCCTTGCTTTTTTCCATAAAGCACTATCAGTTGAACTTTTCTCATAAGAAAATCATTAAATTAAAGATGAAATAATTTTAGTTTGGATTTTCGACCAGCCTACTTTAATCAAAGCAAATCAGTTGTCGATGTTTATCATTAAGATTTATTCCATTTGATTGGAAGTTTATTCCAAAACCTAAATATTATAATCAAATATTTCCAAGTTCCATGATTAAATATTAAATGAATACCAATCAGTTTCAATGTTGGGCTCGCAAACATTGTAGTTCGATTGGGCCAATGGCCTTACACTTTGTTTGTTTCTTATTGGTTAAAAATAAAGCTTATAGTAAGTATCTTACGATTGACCCTAGGATATTTCCTCTTCAACTCCCAAATAGAGGTCTGCAATTTAGCCCGGGAAAAAACCCTAATTTCACTGGATCAGCTTCTCTTCCCTAACGAAAAAGGTGTGATTGAAGGATTATGACAAACAGTTCGTCATCCAAAAAGGATAGCCAAGATGAGCCTGAAATAAGTGGGTCCACATCAGCCAAATCGCAGAGAACTAAAATGAGCAAACCTGAAGAAAGCGAAAAGAAGGTAACTTTTGTTTCTTCAATTTCATATTTTGACAAGAAGTTGGAAATTTGAAATTCGTGCATCACTGATGTGTATTTTAAGGTATCTCTTTTAACTAATTGCAATTTGAGTTATATCTATCACCTGCTGTTTAAATTTCCAAATGATCATATCTGTGAATGGTTGTGCTATGTGTGCAATTACCAATTGTGAAAGCTTGGTTGCTATGTGTAATAACTAATTGTGAAAAAATGGATTTTTTATTTGATATAGAGTGTGAATAAGAAACTCAAAGACGTGGAGATTAGCATTCCCATAGTTTATGGTAATGTTGCATTTTGGCTTGGCAAAAAGGCTAACGAGTGAGTGAACCAGTAACTATTGTTTTGTATGAATGTTGTTTTGTTGGCTCAAATACTATTAACGTTTTCATGAACTGTTAATCAGATATCAATCGCATAAGTGGACTGTGTATGTGCGGGGAGCCACGAATGAAGATCTTGGTGCTGTGATAAAGCGAGCTGTTTTTCAGCTTCATTCCAGTTTCAATAATCCAATGAGAGTTATCGAATCCCCGCCTTTTGAGTTATCTGAAGCAGGGTGGGGAGAATTTGAGATTGCAATTACATTGTATTTCCACAGTGATGTTTGTGAGAAGCCCTTGAACTTGTGAGTTCTTTGTTATTCTTTGGTTCTGACTCTATAGAGTGTTTTGCTATAAAAGATTTTCTCTACCAATTTATAGTCAGAAGTTGCCATTGTAAACCTTTAAAACAATTGGAACAGAATTATAATATCACCATTTAAAATATGGAAGAACTCCTTGAGTCTATGTGATGCACCTTAAACGTGGCTGTTCGATTGGCAATCAACCACAAGCAATATCCCTCAGTGCTCAATTCTTGTTACATCTCTTTCACATCGCATAAGCATTTTTCAAAATATGACTTTGATATTTTCAATCAATTGAAGGGAACATGAAAGAGTCGGATTTTCCTCTACATAATGAGTATGATGGTTATTGATGTTTTCTTGTAGTAATAAGACATAATAATTACCAGCATTTGCCAGGAATTCAGTTGAAAGTTTCTAGTTTTACAACTGTGCATCCTAATATAATGAAAAGCTGAAAACTGAATAAGCTTCAGGTCAGTTTTATTGATGTTTTAAGTTTTTCACAGATATCATCACTTGAAGTTGTACCCAGAGGATGAATCTGGTCCCATGTCAACTAAGAAGCCGGTTGTTGTGGAGTCCTATGATGAAATTGTGTTCCCTGAGCCCTCAGAAGGTTTCTTAGCTCGTGTGCAGAGTAATCCTGCCGTGACCGTTCCCAGATTACCTGCTGGTCTTATTTTGCCTCCCCCTGGTATGCTTTTTCCTGCTGTTCTATAGTATTACTCTTTCCCTTGCTTTGGTTGTATTAGTTACCTTTGGTTTTGGTTTCAGTACCTGTCGAGGATGCTAGCAAAAGAAAACGAGGTGACACCAAAGATCACCCTCTAAGCCAATGGTTTCTGAATTTCTCTGAAGCAGATGAGCTATTGCAACTTGCAGCTGCTCGTCAACAGGTCACATAAATCCTTGCTCCATTCTCTGTAGTCTTAATTATGTATTCCTTTGCATAAGATTTGTACATGTTGTAACACTCTCACACCCTTCTGAGCAATTATTGATGCTTTGCATGTATGTGTCCTCGGTAATTTCTACAACCCTATTCATCTGGATTATGTTTTTGTTTTTTCTTGTGATCTTTTTTTACAATGTCATACAAGTCCTTGGAATAGTTGTGGAAATTGTTACTTTCATCAACTTCGAGTACTGTATCCAGCATTGCTGTTTTCATCTTTGAATGCACGAGCACGTTATTAGACCTAGTGCAGATGGTTAACAGAGATACTGTTTTGGTGGTTATGTGTTAGGTACAAGCCCACATTGCAAAACTCAGAAGACAGATAAGCTTGATAGATGGACAGCACCAACAGCTGAAAGCTTCCTCTGACCAGTAATTGTTCTTCAAATTATGCAGAGTTTTTTAGATTTGGTTTTGAATTTGGTTTTTCGACAGATAGACGAAATAGTGTAGGTTTGTAGCAATGATTTGGTGTTTTTCTATTACCGGGAGTTTGATCCTTCACGTAGTTTTATTTTCTTTTGATTTTTTTCCAGCTTGTTGCTTACATGTATCAATGTATTCGCTGTATCATTAAGAAAAGAGAACTGTATTATCAGATCAATAAAATGTAAAAGTAAAATTAGCTGCTGATATCTCTCTGCTCAGTTACGAAAACACATCTAATGTGCCACATTGCACAGGTTGATATTATTACTAAGCAGACAGCTAGCTTGTGTTTGATGTGCTGGGGGTATACCTCTGTTCTTATGGATATTTCTTAATTTTCCTCCTTGAATGTATCAACCATCACCTGATGATTTGGCACTTAGGTTAATTTTGTGTTGAAACTTCAATGATTAGCAGACCTCTATGAGGATTCATGTCCTTGTTTATGGCTAAGCACAGGGCTTATGTTTGGATTGTGATATATACTCGACTGCACATTCTTTCGCGTATAATTCTTTCTCCCCAGAATGGATCAACCACCTGGTGATGAGGCTCTGAGCTGAAATTTAGCTGTGGAACTTTGTATATGATCAGCAATCTCAGTGAAGAGTTCATATTGTGTGAATTTTACGACACATGGCAATTTTCCATTTGATGTCATGGCAAATCAGATGGTCATTTTTGCATTTGTGCTACACACTTAGATGTTTTGGATGCTTGATTATAGAAGGTGAAAATGGAAATGCGGTCATCAACTTTGGCTTTTGGATTGGGTCCTGCATGTGCTGTTATGGTCATTCAGTTTCATTTCAGTTGGTCACACTCATCTTGGTTTTTGCACATTTACCAGGTACATCCCTATCCTTAACTTTCTCTTAGTTTTTGTTGAGGTGGGTCCAACTTACTAATTATATTCTCATCACAGCAAATTTGAGGTTCATGTCAATCTAGGCTTTTTGTAGTCAAGGCCCTAATCTAATTATTAATGTTTGCTAAATTGTCCTTTCAGCTATTTGTGACGTTTGAAGGTCCTGTTCAACCATCAATACCTGACTGATAATTGTGGTTTATTTCATCCATTATGCCAGTCTGCATTCCTGGGCCATTCATTTCTGACTACTTTCTTTACAACCCATGTGAGGGTGATTAGTCTTTGTTTGTTTACATTTATGTCAGTATATCTTTGATCGTCCTCACTTTCTTAACGAATTTACAGGATTTTTGTGGTAATACGACTTGTAATTACTTGATTTTGTTTTGAACTACCGAAATGACTCGAACCTGAATCCATGCTGATACTCTTTCACCAGCAAACAACCAATGAGTTACACTTTCATTGGCATCGAACCTGTTACATGTAGCATTATGACTTACACATGGGTGAACAGCAGGGTTTTAGCAACATAGGAAAAGTTAAAGAGGATTTTTTGCTAAATGAAAATATTTGTCAGTTAGATTTTGAGATGGGGTTTATTTGTTGTGTACACTCTTTTCCATGTATGAGGTAGTTGAGCTGATCTCACAATAAGTTATTAATTAGTAGTATATTATCTTTCACAGGAGAGTTTTGGGGGCAGGAGTAACATGGCCTTCATGTGCTGAACAAGGGGCAAAGTCGTTATCAACCATAAAGAAAAATACCTTGGCTCATTTCAGTGACAATGGTGGGCCTTTCTAGCCTCCTATTTTCTGTTGGCCATTTTTTTCTCCTTCACAGAACATGGGACAGCTCTTTCAAGGACGGTGACTTAATGGTAACTTGTTTCCTCCTATTATAGTTTCTCTCTAGTTTGCTGTAAAACCATTTCTTATCTTACTTTTACTGCATTTCTTTGGGTGACACATACATTCACACATGTGCATATGATAAGTGATCTTTATACATGTTACTCATACATCATACAACCATTTTTATGATAATAGAAATAGACTATGATCTAACTATTCGATACAGCGATCTATTAGATCGTGTCCTTAGGCACTTGTGAACTTTCCAAAGGCTAATTAGGATAAGTTTGATATGGTGATAATAGAGTTAAAGGACACTGTCATGGACAAGTGAAAGGTTAAGGAAAACTGAAACAAGGGAGACAAAAATGCTGGGCAGTTGCTGTATCGAGCAATAAATCCAGCCTTTTCAGATCATTTTCTGAGCCTTAGAACATGGAGATATAACTTCTCTTACATGGAGCCAGGGTAAGAAGTGAGTGGTGCAAACTTTGTGTTGGTTTGAATCTGTTTAAATCATTCTATTTTTGTGGTTGTGGATTAACAAGGACCACATGAGGCACCCTACTACTTTTGAGGCTTTTTTACCCTTTTCTATAACCTGGTAATTTAGGAGAATCGAGCTCTGAGAATTAGTTCATCTTGCTTTGTAGGAAGTATAATTAAGCTATAAGCTTATCGGTGACTAGCACACTCTACTGGATAATTAGATAGGTACACATCCAGATCTTAACTAAAAGTATTTGGCTTTGTTGTTCTGTCATTTCTTTACTTTCGGGAGTTATAAACTAATTACCCACATCCGAGCACTGCTATGACGGATAATTAGATAAGTACATATCCAAAACTAGTTAACAGAAAAAACATATAATTTTGCCTTAGCTGTTCTGTCCTTCCGTACCCTCCTTTACTTTCTCCATTCATGAAAACACTGAGAAATTGTATGAATGCATGTTAAGTTGTCTAGTAACACAAGCCTGTCATGCTACATTTTATCATTTATGACGCATACACTCAAACAAAGGCCTCATTTTTATTTTTATTTTTGGTTCCCCCCTGTTTCATTTTCATTCATTCAAGAAAGCCAGCTGGTGGTGCATTATCCATATGTAGCCAGGAAATTGAAGAGAAAGGGTTAAAGCTGAATTAGCACCATATGCAGATTATATTGAACATTTAGGAATTGAATAATCTTCTCATCCCATTTTTTTTAGTATTTTATCCGACAGCCTTTATGAATATGCATCCACATCCACTTAAATGAATAGCCCTGTTAAGACAATTGGGGCGTTAAAAACTGTAAATGAACAAAATATTACTCCTGGAAATTTCCATCTCGTCATGTTCATACAATGACAATTTAGGTTGTTGTGCTAAATATCTAGGGGTGGTTAGTTTTTTGAAATTTGAAATCGTTTCATTTTCCTATTTCCTAGTGTGATTCAGTGTTGCCATCAAAGCAATCTATCTGGACACACTGAGATGCAACATAGCACCGAAATCACTGTATAATTACTCGTAAATGAGGCAAGTAAACGTGTTAGGATAGGGTTAAGAATGTTCTGAGTCGGTGTGACAAATGTTGATAGGGTGTTGAGGTCAGAATCTGCAAAGATAGCAGTAAACATACACATGGGCTTGTAATTATGTACTGTGCAGTAAGCCCTTGTTTTGTATCTGTCATTTAGTCCACAGAATCACAAGCCCTACGAATGCATTCACAAGAAACCAAACTGTCAGAGAAGTTATACTATCATACTAATACTTGTACGCTCCAGTACTCTGATTGTGGGACCCATGGTTTGACATAACATGGTTTGGTTTGTCCCGCCAGTGAATGGTAAAAACTAACAATATAGTTATTACTCTTAGATTGACTTCTGATTTTCTCATCTTATATTTAATGGCTAGGTAAAGAAACAATATATTTATGGGACAACCCTAAGATGGATTGATAGAGTAAATTTTAGGAGTATTTTTGTAAAAGGCACGTAATTTATAAAAATACCCCTGAGATTTACTCATCAACCCATCTCAGGGTGCCATCTCAAGGTGGCATAAATCATTCTTCATATTTATATGCTTATGCTTTTTTCCGGAAGTAGTTTTGATCTTTAGATTTGTGGTGTAAAAATAAAAAGAATTCAATCCTACATTGACCCTACCCTAAGAGGGGTGATTATGGACATGGGATCCATAGCAAAGATGATGAGGCTTAATCCTATGTATGTTATGAGGGGAATTAAGTACTTGATGGATAACATGCATGGACGGTGTTTTGAAGGAAAGGTTTAATTTCTCGTTGGAGAAGTACTATCCACATGGCAAACTGGATTTTATGACCAACAAGAACAAACATGCAACAAAACTGCCAAAAATAGCAAATGTGTATTGTATACATCTCAGCTAATTAAGGTCTTGAATGTTGTCATATATTTCACTATTTTAAAACATGAAAAAACTTGAAATGGTATCATCTTGAGGTGGAGAGAGAATATTTTCTCCTTTAAGTGTATCATTCACTCATTTTTATGACCGCTTGAAGTAGTAGATCTTTATATTAATTCAACTCGTCATAAAGAGTGAACAAGTATATTAGAATTAAGGGGTGAATAACTTGTTAGGAGACATTGAGCATGAGTAGTTTTGATCGTTTTGAACACCAAAAGCGCTAGATACATTGTAATTACAAGAGTAATTAAATGCAACAAAAATGCATGAAAGGCATATGTGTGATGTGTGAGGGAGGAGGGTCCATGTTGTCAATATGAGGGCCAACATAGAAGTGTAAAACCTATAGGTTTTGGCTCCCACCATGTTTTTTCACTCACATACACAATTACACAAAACAACCCGTGGTATGTCCTTTACCTCCACACCCACATGACCCCATCCCTCTCCTTCTTAAATACCCCTATCACCCCTTCAATCCTCTCATCACCACCACCACCACCACTTTCACCTCTTTCTCACCATCACCACCACCACTTCTCCTCTCTCCTCTCACTAACACAAAATCAAGAGAATCAAGAAAATGGCCATCAAGAAATCGAACAAACTAAATCAAGCAGCAGTCTTGAAGCAAATCTTGAAGAGATGCTCAAGTTTAGGCAAGAAACATGGGTATGAGGAGGATGAGGATGGCCTGCCTCTTGACGTACCGAAAGGACACTTTGCTGTCTACGTTGGTGAGAACAGAAGTAGATACATTGTTCCAATCTCGCTCTTGAACCATCCTGAGTTCCAATGCTTGCTCAGACGAGCAGAGGAAGAGTTCGGTTTCGATCACGAAATGGGCCTCACTATCCCTTGCGAAGAAGTTGCTTTCCGCTCCTTAACATCATCAATGCTCAGATGAGGAAGTTATGGATTCTTTTCATGCATGTTTTCTTGGAGAAGATGATCACCAAGACGGAGCTAAATTGACTAAGTACTCACTTAGTTTTGGCCTCTCTTTTTTTAACATCTTCTCCATTTGTGATTCTTGATCTTGGGTTCTTTTTTCTTTTTTCTTCTTCCGTGTATTTTTAATCTTTTCTTTTAAACCCTATTGAGGGTTTTTAAGTATGGTCTAATTAAACTAACCTAGAGCCCAAGAAAAGATTATGCGGCTTGATCGATATGTATAAACATCCCTGGTTTTCCTCACTGATGTATTTGTTAATTGACATCATCGTGAGAGAAGTTTTTAATGAATGCAATGATGGTGATTAATTTCCCTCTATTATGTTACAAATCTCTCGCTTTTTATCTTACCGACTATCTTTTTATCTTACCGAGTATCCACTTAGTCTTTCTTCAAGCAGAAACATTTACTTTATTCTCTCGACGCCTAGATATGAGTTAAGATCTAATAAATCTTGCATGGTTGCAATCCAACAAGCGCAAATCGAGCATGATATTCAGTCAAGAATGGAATCATGAAGGATAATCTATCCTATGACTTTAAGAGAAGTAAAATCCATGGACACAGTACTCCAAGTATCGCAGGCATAAATTTTGTCAGAGAATGTGGGGTACATAAGTATGCGTACGGATTACAAAGTTGGTGTTAGAATTTGAGTTTAAAACTTTAAAGTATATCCATAGATGGATAGACGGTTAGATTTGCTCCGCATGATAATATTATTAAAAAAAAAAAAAAAACTCAACTCATACGTCCTTATCCTGGCTAGATTAGGAATAGTAATATTGTTTGTACTTTGTACTAGTTTAGTACACAAGGATTAAATTAGTAATTAACTTTTAAAAAAGTTGAAATAATTTATTGGATAGAAACTATGAATTAACTGTTCTAATTAAAGAAGATAATCATAAATGACTTCAATATGTAACGACTCATTTAGCTAGAAAATACGTATAAATATTCTGATTATTTAATCTGATAATTAAAAGGTAAAAATGTATTGTTGTACTAACTAACTTTTTTTCTAATAATTCTTTTTAAAGTTAGATTTGAATGGAAGAATAATAGTACTAATTTCTAATAGACTTTGGAATAACAAAATTTGGGAGGTTATTAATATATTTTTCTCCGTTCATATTAATTCACGCATAAAGAGGATTCAGGGTCGGGCTCGTGACTCCACTGACACACTACAAAGTACAAACCCAAATGGCACGTATGTAATGTAAGGTTTGACGAGGGTGCGAATTATCATTATGTTCTTTGCTAGCTTTTTCTTTCCCATTCGGTAATAAAAAGTACGAACAATTATTTCATATTCTCCGAATATCATATCACACATTATATATATTCTATCATTTTGCTACATTCTACGAGTATGGTGCAATGTGTCATAAGGCATTTTAGGAGCACGTTATAATTTTCTGACGAGTACATGTACGAGGGAAATTTACCAAAAAGAAAAAAAAAGTAACAAAAATTAAGGGAAAGAAAAAGGAATTATAGTTTCTTTTTGTCATCCTTGTTTAAAGTTTTTCTTCCCAAAATTGCAATTCATGTTAAGCACTTTTCTCATGGTGGGTCGATGCTTGGACTTTAATTCTATATATTTTGTGGCTTTCTTCACCGGTTAATTAGTTAGTTACTTTCAGCTTTAAACGGTTGGACAATCCATACTAATTCTAGCTCCCATGTTCTCTCTTTTCTTTTTGGAGACAAAACTTAAACTCAAGTCAATTAATTAAATTGTATTTATGAGTATAGTAGCACTCTTATCTTATCCCGGCGCACGCATACCGGCCGTGGCCTAGCTAGTGACTAGTGAGTAAGTGGTCCATTACTGATCTTTTCATTCCATTCCCTTCAACAGAAAAAACCATTGTTTTACAATCAATTGTCACATTCCGGCTTGAATTCGATCTAACATAGAGAAAAAAAAAGGATCTCTAGAAATTAATTGGGTTTAGGTCCACAGTGGATATTGAGGGTCCAAATCCTTTACAACCGTTTAAAAAGTGGTTGTAAACTTGTAAGTACTGGATGATATTGCATGGTCCGCCACGATCCCTCGAAAATCTCACTATAATTTAGTTTCCATGTCACGGGTATGTTTAGAGTCTCTCTTATCTTTTTCGAATATAATCGGGTCTCAAACTAATAATTCTCTAAGCGGGGTTTGCTTTATCATGTTGCATTATATATGTTAATTAGTGTTATAAGTTATAACAAATAGCTTACGGGTTTTAATTATAATTCTCTAAGTAACTGTCCATTACACTCTCTAAGTGATTGGTACACATATATGAACGTGGGTAGTTATTTATTTTTAAATTTTAATTTTTTTTATTGTAAATCAATTGAGTGTTAATTTGTAATTAGCAATACTCATTATTAGTAATATCTAAATAATTTTATTTTTCCTAATTAAAGATAAGTAACTATATGACTATAGATATATTGCATGGAGTGTGCATTAAATTTTAACGTGCAGACATGCACAACTATAGCTATCTAGCTAACATATACTAATAATTAATTTGTTGGTGACGCAGTCATCAATTATTGTTTTTGAACACACCAATATCATCATCATCATCATCCCATTTTGATCGAATAATCTTGAGCTTATCTAGTTTCATATAACAGTAATGAATCATTGAACCATATTTAACAATCGAATTTGATTTTCAATCAATATAATAATTAGTCTTCAAAACTCTAACTAATTAATAATTTTGGTGTATATTAACAAGATAAGAGCTTGTACATATGCTAACTTTGTTTAATTTCATAATTAACCTTGTAATTATGTAGGAAAGTAATTGATTGATTTTATTTTATTGGTACGTAGCTAGACCTAGTTAGGACCACTATATATAGCAACTGATCAATGGTGCAAAGGCTATAGAATTTAAATCCAAAATCTATAGAATTTCCTCTTCGCGAAAAGATTTGTAATAATAAAAGAAGAGAAGAAAATATCTTTCAAACTATTGCTTTTGGTGTGTGGTTTTAAGCAAATTCCACGTGCTACTATGCTACCACCTCTCTTTTAAATTACTTAATGGGTCCACTTTTGTTTGGGCTGAAAATATTATAGTTGGCGAAAAATATTACTACTATCAACTATCAAGTCTTTCATATGCTTGCACGGCCTTGTGTTTTTCTATTATGACTAATTTGACAATCCAATTAGTATATATATATATATATATATGTAACTTTCACATCAATAAATTACGAAAAATGAGTTGGAGAGATTTAAATCTGTAGGTGGAAGCAAAAATTGAAATGTATAGTTGGCTACCATGTTTTGCTCTGTGCATTTTGTCCCAATGCTACCCCCACCCATGTTCTTGTGTGAAATCTTGGATGGAACTTGTCTAGCTAATTAATATTCCATCGTCATTTTCTCTACTACTAGAAATACGTACCTTAATTAATTTCGTTGATATCGAAGGAGGATGATAGCAGTATTTTTGGTGGAGCTCCCTTGGTTTCGGTTCTATTATTTCAGAAGGAAAGAATAAATTAAAGAAAGTCATGACGTTGATTATATGTTACCAAAACTAGCAAGCGGATACCGGGAAATTCAGAGCCCGGACATTGGTATTTGCCTATTTGGTACTTTTGGTATCATAGTAGTACGTACCTACTTGGTAGTATGATAGTAGTGAAGAAAATTGTTCCATAAAAGGTTGGTCTATAAAAAAAAACGCGTCAAATCAAATCAAGTCATTTCGGAGTCTCCCCCAAAGGGAAAGGTGAGATGTCAATCCCCTTACTACTTGTTTGCGCCTTCCTTGAAATTTCCTTCAAATTTTAAAAGTACAGGCTTGCTAGTTGCTACGGCGAAAAAAATGGGTAGAACCATAAAAGTTAAAATTCTTTCCTCTGTATTTAATTTTCTTCTATTCAATCCCTATTTTATACTACTAATTAATTTTTTATTTAACTATCTTGATTTTATAAATTTTTATTATTTTTTATATATAGTAATGAAAATTTTCCAAAACATGTCACATTATTGGTTGTTGTCATGCAACAATATATCTATCTCGATACACCACTTAAAAAAACGAAACATACACAGGGGACACAACCGTGCTGACACAGAGAAATTAAGTAGGTAAGAATTTTTCCTATCGAGCCATATCAACCGCAATTCCATGTTGAAGATAAGAAGTACAAATTAAATCCCTAGCCAACCAATCACCTAAATAACTTAAAGCTATATGGACCCTTTGTAATATATATACCTACCGGCGGAAGTTTAGGTACATCATGATTACTTATAACAAGGTAATTTCTTTACAAATTTAACATTTAAGGTATCGCGTAATAGTTACCTTCACTGTTTTTCATACTCATGAATCATGATGGCCAACCACCAAGAAATTTAACATTCATCAAAAACAAATAGTACTACTACGAACTTAATTATAACGTGTGCATATGGATAAACACTAATATAAAAAAATTAAACCATCTTATAATTACATCAAATATATATATATATTAATATTATCATCTTTTATGGTATATATGTATTTGTTTTTGTTTGTCATTGTTAATGTTGTTGTTGTTGTTGTTATGTACATGTAATTTGAAGTATGGAAGTAGCATATGCAAGTGTCTTTAACATGAAGAACAAGGAGAGCCACTTGTGTGGGGGAGGTGGTGTGGGGATACCCTTGTTCGCTCCAAATATTTCTCAAGAGATACTATGAGTTTGCTTTGTCGGGCTTACTGTCTGCTACTACTCGTATTCTTCACCTCTTTTCTTTATTCTTTTTATTTTGTTTTTTATTTCTTTTACATTTTGTCATCATACTTACTTTTCCTTTCTTTCTTTTATCTTAATTAGTGTAGATGAAAATGAGATTAGGGGAGACATTAGTGACATTTATAACATAATTATACACAACCAATACTTCCTATAAAATAACGAGGATATATAATTAAGCTTTTAAATTCATATCTTTTTTCATTATCTACATTTTTATAATTTGTCAAATATAAATATATATGTATATAAAATTGTAACGCGAAATGGAAAATGAATCCTATGTGATGAGAGACATCACGATACATATGAATTATATTTACAATTGAAATGACCAAATAATTAACGTGCTTACCAAAAAGTATATTTTTAATTAATAATTCATATATAATTCTCTACATTAATTAAACGTTAAAATATATATTTTTTTCTAAATCTAAAATAATATAAGTCGTATCACATGTAGGACACACAAAATGTCACAGCCATATATAAAAATGTAGATTTCTTATATATATAGCCCAAGCCGAGAACGAAATATTGT